>VXAD01007719.1:182530-466868 GCA_013399195.1 Dicrurus megarhynchus | reverse complement strand
GGGGAGAAGGGACCAGGGCGAATGGGAGAAGAAGTGGGGGGGGTAGAGGAGCAACATGAGCCAATTACCGACCGAGGAACATGGAACTTTCTGGAGGGATAACCACAAATGAGCCATAAGGGCTGGGGCAGGCAGCAGCCGATGGTCAGCACGCTTCACCCGGCTCTCTGGGTGCTTGGCCTGGGCCAGCTGACCGTGGCTCTGGCCGTGTCTCACCGCAACACTGGTGAGGGCCCAGCTGGTCAGAGGTGATGCTTTATTGCTATCTCAAAACATATAAAAATCAAATTATGTATCTTCATGCAAGGCTTGAGGGAGCAGATTTCCCTGTGGCTAAGGCAGTGTTTTGGTTTAACAGAGTCTGGAGGGAGTTCAGGGCCCGGTGCAATGGCAAGCCAAGGCCTTCGCAACTTAAAACCTTCAACACTGAGACTAAATGAGGTTTGTGTTTTACGCCAGACTTCCACTGACCCTCTAAAGCTCCATTCCAGCTGCTCTGGAACCTTCAGGGAGGACCAAGACTGAGAAGCAGCAGTAAAGAGATTAATATGAAACCTTCAGGTATAAATTTAAAGACAACATGGCTCCTCTCTGCTCGGCTTCTACAAGTTCAGGCAAAAATCCTCTACTACGCTCCACCCACCATGGAATGGACATGAAAACAGTCCAAATGGACTGTGGGACTCCAAAAAACTGAAATTCTGTGCACTGAGGCTGAAAAGCCATGTGCTGTGGCTGGGGATTGTAACAGCCTCAACCTCAGTACATTTAATTAAATGAAAATCTATACTGCACACTTTCTTGGGTTTTTTTTTGTCCCCAAAATACAAGAGTTTGCTCATGCAAAACGAAATTCAACAAAAAAAATTGATACTATCATAGCAAGGAAAAGGGCTTAGAATGACTAAGTAATTAATGCAGGCACCTTGATTAAAGTCAATTTGCCTTCAAGATCATGACTTACAATGTGCCCTGGGCCTGCATTAATAACCCATCAGCACATGGCTTATTTAGCTCTTTAATTATTTATAATTTTTATTGCTTGTTAAAACAAAGCAAGTGGAATGAGATTAATAAAATTATTTTCTTACTTAACTTTTACTTATTAAAAGTAAAAAATGTAATTTCACTGCAATCCCTGATAAATGAGAACTCTCAGCTCTCCTCTCACTTGTCCAGCTGGAATTTTTCCCTCTAAGATAAAGAGGGACCCATCTGCTGGTCCTCAGCTCAGAATATAAACAAGGGATGCAAATATCCTCACCAATTCCACATCCAGTCCTGGAGTGGGCACAAGGCAGGACAATTGTGTTTTTCAGGGTACAGCTCTGCCCTGGCCAAAGCAGCTGGGATGGAAAAGAGAATCTGAGCATCATTACATGGTACCACTTCATTTTAGAAAGCTGACCATCAAAAGCAGAAATGCCACTTGGAATTAAGGAGCGTTTCCTCAAAATATCACAATTTATTAGTCATGTGAAATTCTGTCTCCTAAACTCTGGGCTGAGCTAAATAGGTGCAGCTTTTCCTCTACAAAATCACCTGTGCCACCACAGCAAATGTACCTCTAATCAAAAGTGACTTTACTTAGATTCCACCCTTATAATCCTTAAAGTGTCATACTTCTGAGATGTCAGCAAGGGAACACTTTCACATATTCTTATCTAGGAAATGTAATTTTTTATCTCAGAAGTTATTGAATAAACTGTTTATTTTGAAATATACTTTGACATATTTCTACTATTTAAAGACATATTGTGAAATAGCATTTTCAAGACCAGAGAAAAACGTATAGTACCTTTAGAAAGATCTGTTTATAGTTACTAGGTGGAAATTCATAAATATCTAAATTAAAATTATACAAAAAGAAAAAGAATTACTTAGTGCAATTACAAGCATCGGGCTGGGGGTTTTCTTCCATATCTTCCTCAAGTGCTAAATTTCCTTTGTGAAATGACTTTGGTATCTCTGTGAAGGACATTGCTTCCTGCAAAAGCATCTACCAAGAGCTTTATTAATTGCAAGAAGACTGCATTTACAAAAAATAAAAACCTACTTGGGCAATAAATATCTCATGTAATACATGCACATCAGCTCAAGTGAATTTGTGTAGCTAGAAACAGCTGTTCAGAATACTGATAGACTCAAAAATTTACTATTCACCATCACCTTCCTTTGAAATATTTGATTAACCTAGAAAGACACAAATTCAATCAGTCAAAGCCTGCAGAACCCATTCAATGTAAGGCTAGCATTTGTGCTATTAATAAGACTAATTGCTATCAATCAATTTGTTTCACTAGCAGTGGAGATGAAAAACCTGGAGCAAAGTAAGGCCTTGCCTTCCAGAGCAGTTCATTGGTACATACTGATATTCCAATTCACCCAGTTTCAACAGGATGATTCACTGCAATGAAAAACAAAAACAAAACCAAAACAAAACAAAAAAAAACCCAAACGACCCTCCCCCAAAAAACCAACAAAACAACAAAAAACCAAACCAAACAAAAAAAATTAAAAGAAATTAAAAAAAAAAATCTCAGCTGGGAAAAGTGCCTTTGCATGCAAAAGGCATTTTAATTTTGTTGTTCCAGGTAAAGACATTAAATACAGTCCTGCAGCTGCTCCTGAGGATCTGGAATTGTCACTGGCAAAGGCTACTTGAAGATTGAGGCCTGGAAAGGCAAAGAGCTTGGGTCTGCCTTCCTAAACCATCCTCCACCACATCAGCCACAGCACAAACCCTCCCTGTCCGTGCTGCCACCCATCCCACACCCTGTGCAAGTCCCATTCTGCCAGCCCTCACAGGGTTGTGCTGCATCCCTTCTTCTGAACTTGGTGCTGAGAATGCTCCTTTGAAAACAAACACTGTCCTGCTTAATCTTTCCAGATTTCATTGTGGTGGCACTGTAGCCACAACACCCAGCAGCAAATGAACTCGTGTGCACACGGAGTAGATGCAGCACCTAAAGCAGATTTATATCTTCCCTTGATATTATAACACTAACAAGTTTAGTACTCAAGAGTTGCAGGCTTCCCAGTGGCATCTTTATGAGGCCCAACTGACTCTCCACCAAAATTTATGTCTGCTTCAGCATGTTCCCCAAACCACAATCATAGACACAATAAATTTAAGGGCTCCTTTATATGACTTAGACACTTTTCAATGCTTCCTTTACATGGCACAGAAGGGACAGGACTCCTTTTATTTGGAAAAACTCTTTCTTGGTACTCACAAATATTTCTTAGTTTGGAAAATACAAATATTAAAGAGAAGAAAACCAGAAAACCAATTTATTGACTTAATTCTCTCTGAGCCAGAAGCACAGCCACGTGTTTTCACCAACAATTTCTTGCCTCAATTTCTTCTGTTCATTCAAAATCCAGCAATGAAATTTATACACAATACTGTCAATATGGAATTGTGTCCCATGGTAAAGTCCAAATGGCTCCTCCAAATTCACAAGCAAGGGTGAATGTGGTCCACTACACATTTTCACCTTGACTTTTAAAGAAATGACCTCCATTTGAGTAAATAATCTGAAGAACTTCATAAAACCTGACCAGCTAATGTGTTTTCACCTGAGACAACTTCAGAAGAGGAATATATCACATTTTTGATGAAGTTTAAGTTGAAGGAAGGTTTTAGCTGTAAACATTGCAGTTCAAAAGATAAATGTTTAAACAGAATCTTCATGTCAGAGTCTATAAAATGTAATATTCACCACTTGGTTGTAAGCCAATGGGAAATTTTAACAGAGAGTAGACTACTTCTTTTCACGGATATTTAAAGCAAATTAACAATGACAGTAATGTAATTTTCTCGGCACAACTCTTCTTCATTTCTTTTCAGCTGTCTCCTGCTAGAATCTTTAGAGAAGTTTAAACTGATTTCAAGAAATCCTTTAGAAAAAAACCCTGCACTTTGCTATTATATATCTCTCAGGTGTTCTCAGAGGTGCAGGAGAAAGAATATTTGCATTTCCACTTAAATGCTCTGTTTATACAGAGCTGTAGATGGGAAATGACAACATACTTTTTTGGGACCATAAGTATTTGCCTTTACTAAACTGAAAAGTTGGTTTTGGACTGTGACCTGTTTCAGGCAACTTGTGAAGGAAAACTCCTACATAGGACTCTTGTGAGGAGGGAAGCCACTGAAGAACCAGTCTGATACAAAGCCTAATTAAAAGGCTTGTATCTTGCAAGTTCACATCTAGTGAAAGAACTACTTCAACAGAACCCTTTCCAGAATTCTACAGTGATTCTATGCTGTAACTAACTTCTTTTGAAAATACCTCTGATTGCCTAAAATCATTGTTTTATAAGTGAAAAACTGTAAAATAAACTTGAGAATGGAGAATTCTCATCCACTGAGGACAACAAAATTATTTTCTTTACATTCAGTTGGGTTGTGAGGGTGTTTATTTTTCTTCCAAAGCTTGATAAAAACACCTCTGAATTCAACTCATCTTTGACTTCACTTTAGTAGTCCTTAAAAGATATACCCAGAGAATACTTGATTCAGAGCTATAAATCATAGATGTTATAGATGAAGCTGAGCTACAGCTTTCAGCGTTCACTGTATTAAATGGAGATTTATGCTGTTGGGAAAAGACCTCAAAAGAATTTGGGCTTTGGGCTCCCTCTTCTCCAGCTCCTGCTGTCTGCCACTGAAGATCCTGGTCAAGAGCCAGCCCATTCCTGCTATCCACCTAATGTCACTCACTCCCTCTCTGAAATGTCTTTTCCAACAGCACCACCCCCATTATTTACTGCAGAGCACCGGCTGTCTAAACTACAGGGGTCCTGTAGTAACTTCTGATGTTTTTACCTGCTTCTGTCAAGACATTCATGCTACAAACCTGTGGATCTTTGGGGAACCTTAAGGTCCCACAACACCTGGCTGCATCCTTGATTCCCCAACTCTGTTCCTAGCAGTACTAGTTAATAGAGGTCACATCATGTGTGGTAGAGTACAAGGCAAGGGAATTAAGTCTCTTGAAAGCAACCTGACTTCTAGGGCTGTCTGCCAAGAAGCCTAATTGCTATAGCCAATCATTTGCAGAAAACACAGAAAACCAGCTAGACACAGGTAGAAACTGTGCTGGTCCATTGGAGGAGGAGGAGAGAAATCAAAGCAAGACAGTTTAGGTGAAGCTATTAAATAAAATGAAAACAACATTGGTAGGTTTTGTAATATTTTTGTCTTAAATAATCAAATCTGTTACTACATTCTCAGAAGGGTTGTCTGTTTTACTAACATCTCCATTTTTCATGCCAGGGTTACAGTTGACACAGCAGGAAGAAAGATGACTTTTTGGGAAAGATGATTTTTTGATCTCTTACTTTTGAGAAGAGTTTTGGGAAAGCTATCTCATGAAAATAATGCAGACCTCTGGCATAAGTACTTACAAGAAGGCAGCCTCAGAGTTGCACTGCAAAAATCAAAGGAACCACATGGAACTACTTCTTAATTTCTTACATTATTATTATCTAGTATTGGACAAAATTTGCTTCAAGGAAAGTGTAGTCCACCCCAGTAATTGTGGGGGGTTTTGGCCAGGGTTTTTCTGCTTGGTTTTTAAATTTCTTCTTCAGGCAACGTCTGGAAGTGGCACGAAGCAGCTGATGTTGCTTTTCTCTTTGGAGGTTCAGCAGTGCTTGGACTCTACAGGCAACAGCTCAACCTTTGCCAGGTTTCTGTTCTGGCTAAAAAGCTTCGTAATTCACTGAAACAACAGAGCAGGGATCACAGTCCATGGTATTCCTGGATAAATCTGTCTTAAGAGAAGCTGCTCTCACAGGTGCATCCCATACTTTGTTATCGAGATATGGTACCAATTAAGATACAAGTGCAGCTATTTTAAAAACGTTTCTCTCCTCTCTGAATTATTGTATAAATAAATTTTCCATAACACACCTCTTAAAATAACTCAATTAATGTAATAATTACCACCAAGTGCTTTAACCATTCCATAATAAATAGTTCCAAATGCCCACATTTTCCTTTATTGAAATAAGCAACTATGTCAACAAAGTGCTAGCAGAGGGTGCTCTGTTAAAGAAAGACAACATTAGGGGAGTTTCAGCTTTGTTTTTCCCTTCTTCTCTCAGCAGTCTCCATTAATATAATAAAACTCTCATTATAAAATCATTAGTGTAAATGCAAATAAAGTTTTACATTGTTAATGTCCCCACCAGGTCCTTAATCACTTGCCAAGTCATGCTGCATTAAGTATAACATTGATTACACATGATAAAAGGGGATGACGTAGGAGGTGCTGCATTACCTTAGACTGAACTGTTCATAGGACATATTCATATTCATTTGTGTTCAAAACTGTTTTTCTGTGTTGTTCACGTGCTACAATTTTAAAAGCTCTAACTAAAAATATTAGGCTAAACTGTGGATTTCAGCCCTACACTTCCTGATACCTCACTGCCCTTTCCATGTTACCCCGATCCAGCTCAATCCTCACTCCTTATCCCTGCCCCAACTAATGAGGGAGAAATGATGAAACCTCCATTCAGGAATTCAGATAAAACAATGCAGCATAAAGCTACTGAATGCATTTCTATCACAGTGTTTCTCCTGCAGCCACCCTGCATTTTCCCATTTATCTGGGAATCATTAATGTGATATTGGCTCTGGTCACCATGAGACATCAAGACAGAACTGCACTTACCAACCACCAAATTAAAAGAAGCAGGTTCTGCACAGCACAGACAAGTCTCTCTGATATAAGGCAATAGAGAGAGACAATGTTGCAGCCATATTTTCAGTTTTAAGTCCTAGATATTGCTACTGAAAAAATACATGCTTATGTGTTGAATTATTACTGTATTACTTTTAAAAGAATTGCTGTGTACATTGTAAATGTGTGAACGTGGTATGACTGGAGTGCAGAAGAAGGTCTTGATCTGGTATCTCATTTTTCCTTGGTTCCTACCTACTCAAAGCTGGTTTTGTTCTTCCAGAAGAAAATAATGAGGACTATTCTAATTAATTACTCCAAAAAGAAAGGGGGCTGATTGCACTAATAATCATAAACATTTCAGAGAGACATGTAAAGTAGGACGCTAGATACAAGGGGAAAGGTGAAAATAGCTCTTCCAGATTTGAGAAGAGTGTACTTTAATGAAAGAAGTTCATAACTCCTGGTCTTAAACTGTGAAAGTGATTTTTCATAACCCCCCAAAAAAATCAAAGGAAGAAAAAAATTTGGGACAGAGAGTAAACCAGTATAAAAAATGGAAACTGAGTTTCTCAACTTCTGATATTCACCATCTGTTAAACGCACAGCTAAGTGAGTATCTCCAATTAACCTGGATCCAATCATTGAATGACAGCCTACAGCCATGGTTAGTCTGTCAGCAACCCATGTGACAAGTGTGTCCAGCCCTGCTGATGCTTTATGTGACCAAGAATTACATGCTACTTAATGTCAGCTCAAAGTTAAACAAGCAAATCAATTCCTCTAGCAAACTCCTTATAAATAATTTTTAGGGGGAAACACTATTAAAGTTGCCAGTCAAGTATTTGAATGCCAGGCAATGCCAAAATTGAGGCTGTCTGTGCAACTTGAATTCAGCCTTTCGGAGACCTTCTGTGTGCATGATGATACAGGCTTTAATTACAGAGAGCAACATCCAAATGAGTTCTGCCAAGAGACACGCCAGTCTTCTGAAGTGAGATCAAGGAAATGATCTCCTTTTCATCTTGATGCATTGTGTGATGCAGTCATTGTTAGCATATTGTAGCTGCTATTTCCAAAGGGGCTTCCCAGATTTACAGCTTAGAGAAGCACTGAATACCTGAGGCTTTCAAGTTAGTAAAGGAACGACAATGAATGCTCTCAACATCTGGTGGGTGTACTGGGGATAGAGGAGGGGAGAGAGACAAAAAGTAAGAAAACAAAAAGGAAAAAAAGAAAATTCTCCAGCTAAACTGAAATGGCTGCACAGAGAAAAATTTTTCCTTCCAACTCCAGGATTTCCTGTCTGAGACCTTTCCCTTCTGCTCTGGTCAGTAACCTCCAAAAGATTTGACAAGAAAGCAAGTAGTGCAATGGCTGCACACAACAATATACCCACCTTATATATAAAATGCTGTATTAGAGGCTCTGGTGATCAGAGGGAGAGCTCAGAATTATCTGTGTCTAACTGGACTTGGACTCTATACTTAGGGTTTACCTGTATCATGCAAAGCAGCACTTAGGAGGCTTTGAGCTGGCTGGAAATGAGCCAGCACCAGAAGGGAAGGCAATGCAGCAGCAGCAGCAGCTTGGTTTGGGTGTTCTGCCATGCTAAGGGAGCTCTACTGCAGCTGGGACTTAGCACATGAAGAAGGCAGCTCCATCAGAGCCAGCTCAGGTGTCTTTGCAGCACAGTGGATCATGTAGTCAACCACGTTAAAAGTGCAGCTACACTCAGTGCCAGCTGCTGGAGTTATTAAGCTGGTCCTTCACAGCCCTTTCCTCTTTCCTTCTTGTGCCCCTGTGCTCCTCACCCTTCCTGTCCCAGCAGAATCATCCCTGCCCTGGGGCCAGGCTGCTGAGCCCATGGAGTTCTGAGCTGCTTCTGGAGCCAGGATGAGCTCTGGCAGCAGCAGCACCCTCAGAGGAGCTGGAGGTGGCTATTCCAAGAAGGGGACAAAAGCATTTCACTATCCCCAGAGAAGTATCAGGCAGTGGGGACAGGGAGTCAGGGGTAATCTGCTGGAGCATGGGATGCCAAGACAAAAAGAAGGAACACACATCAAGGAAAAGAATCTAGCATTCAGTGATTTTAAAGTGACTTCTTTTACTTCCATTATGAGCAGCAAAGTATGTAGGGATCACCTGTCCTGTTGCACATGGAGCTTTAGGGATGAACTAGATTTGTTGCTGTGGGGGTGGCTGGGAAAGCTCAAAGATAGAAATGAGATAATTAGGCAGAGACGTTGCCTACTGGATAGAGTGATTGCAGGAGGGTCACCTGTATGTCCTGAGAAATAGTGCCATTTAATTGTTGGAAGATTAATACTTAAGCTTTGTGCCCAGGTGGCATTTCCTAAGGCCATGGTTGAGGCTTATGCATTTTCTTCTTTCCTCCCTGTGAGAAGTGATACAGATTAAATTCAAGGTTGAAGTTCAGAGTGAACCCAGGCTCAAAAGATCGCAGAGTAGCCAGGGCAGCTGTAAAGTCACCACTGTGGAAATCAGAGGCAAAGCAAAAGGATTAAGAAAGGGGTTTTGTTATTTTTGTGCTTTTTATTTTTAAATTCTTAGACAAAGAAAACTTGGTATTGCCCTGTGATTCACCAATCACTTTTGGAAATTTTTCAGCTTCAGGCTTCTCCAAAAACTCTTGAAAACTAGATTCTGCACAGTGCAATATCCCTACCTCCTGGCGTTAAATCTTATTAAATCAAGCTTGTTCAGGCAGTCTATTTTACACCAATTATGTTGCCAAGTCACAGGCCTTGTCACAAAAATAAAAAGCTCATTGCTTTTTCAATAAAACAGCTAAAAGTAAAGTAGAATTAACACATGATACTGCCTTCCTATTAATTCTCACTGTCTCATACTTTTTCTTTCAAAGCTGTTTGCATGGGAATAAAGGATATATTTACAGTGCCAGCCTTGTTAAACAGTGTAATAGTCAGCTGACATTCAAAGAAAGATCTTGCAAGAGAACAAGATAGAGCAGCAGGACCCACATTGGCAATTTGAGTCTTATTTTCAAGTTTCAGCAAAAACCTGCTGGTAACCAAGAAAAATTGTAACCTGTAATGAAAGGGAGTTTTCCTCTTAACACAGCTGTATGGGTGTTTTGGCAGTACATGTACTGGCAGATGCACACACTCACTTGGGGATTGATTATCTGAGTGAGGACAGCAAAAGGACAAGATCCAATTCAATTCAACAGCCTGCCCAGCCCCCTGGTGCTGTGATATTGCCTGGGTGGTTGGAAGTGTTACATGAGGAGCTGGATTTGTGTAATTCATTCTTACTGACCAGCACCACTTCCCCAGGAAGTCCCCAAATCAAAGGGGCAGGGGAGGTGCTGGTTTAAATTATTTGTTTGAGCAAAGAGACACTGCTAGATACAACAAAATACATGTCCAGGTTCAAGCAGAATTTGGATTTTTTACATGTCTGTTTTAAACGGCAAAGGGGGATATTGGCTTTCGTATTTGGGGTTACTGATTCAAGGGGTTAATCAAGTTAATGAGTTAATTAATAAGTTTAAGACTGTTAAAGTTTTTTGATTTCAGATGAAGATGATTGGGAGTCGAGAGCTAACCTTCCTGGCCAAGTGCCCAGCACTGTTATCCTTTCTTTTGTAGGTAGGCAGCTTGCCACTTGCGGTCTCTAATTGTCAATTACTAATTTTTTTGTTAATAAAACCCTTTTAATTTTTAAATTGGCTAAGTGTTTTTCTCATGTCCTACCACCACTTGGGTCAGTTGGGCACATGGGCAGAGCAGTTCCATAATCAACAAAGTAGAAGGTTTCTGTCCCTACAGAACTGAACAATTCTTGCCAGCAAGAAATCATCTCCACGTAACATCACCCAGCAGAAATATATACTTGTTCTGCCTATACTGTGTGTTTTCTCTTTGAAGAGCCTAAGAAAGGCTGCAGGAATGTTTCACTCCATTTTCCATGCTGGCTGACAGCGGGGAAACATGCACCCAGCATCCTTTTGAACCACAGAACTCTGGAAAGGTTTGTTATCTCTGGGCTCTGGGGACATTAACTTCTTTTTCTGTGATAAAGCTCTGTGCTACCAATCTCTTCTAGCCTGAGCCTGCAAATCCCTCACTGTGTATTTAACTAAGTGAGCAGAGTGTGATATTGCTGGTGGGCAGAGTGCTTCCCAGCCAGAGCCACCAAACAGCTGCTTGAGGAGCTCCCAGCAGCCTTGTTCTTAATACTCAGGATCAGCACTGGAGGAAGGCACACGAGATGCCAGGCTCACAATTTAATGTGATGGAAATGGCAACAGAGGCTATTCTGATCCACATTCCTTATTCCAGTGAGTGCACCTGAATGCTTAATTGTCATCTGCTGTTCTCATTAGCACTGCTGTGCTAGGGAACAGGGCACTGCCACGGGAAGTGTGATGGATCCTGCGTGTCTGAGTGGAAAACACTCTTTCCTTGTCACACTTCACCTTGACAGCAGAAAAGCAGGAGCCATTTCAGTGCCTGAATTGCCAGGAGGAGGAGAGAGGACACGATCTCCTCGAGTTCATGAGGATTTCATGTGCTGTGCACTGAAGCCCCAGAGCAAAGAGGCTTCACATGGGTCACACAGGGCACCCATTTGTGCCCTCAACCCTACCCAGTGTTAAGTGTGGCTCCATCAGGGCAGCACCTGGACCCACACATTTTCTAACAGGAATCACCACTAAATCTGTTGCCTTCTAGTGTACTCTCGTCCTCCCTGCTCTCTCAGGGAGGTTCCCCCTCCAAGCCAAACAGGCACTGAAACAAATCACACACTGGCCATGTCTTTGCCCCCAGCGTGTTGCTGGACCTGACAACAGAGGCTGGTTCGGGAACGAGTCTCAAATGCAATCAGCTCATCATTTCAGAGAAAATAATGCTTCAGAGAGGAGGGCAGGCCCATCCTCTAAACGTCACAAGTCACTTTTAGCAATGACTAACAGAAAGCAGTTTGCATCATTGATCTAATCTCAACACCCAGCAGCGTCTGCTGTGAGCTCTGGTGGAACCAGGCATCAAATGAGAGTTTTATCACGTAATCCAGCTAAGCCAGATATTCAAAAGATCAAATATTAGAACATATTAAATATACATGCACTGCTTTCAAACATGCAACAGAAACATTGACCTGATTCATCAAGATTGTCTCAGTTTCCTACGTGAAGAGGTTCCAAAACCTTGAAAAGATACCTCTATTGCTTATTAAACATTCCTTGTCTTTATGAAGGTGTATTACATGGAGGGTGTTCATGGACTTCATTTATTTCACTTATCCAAGGAAGATTTATTAAAAAGGAAGAGACTTAAGAATGTATAAAAATATTGAGCTATTTAGGAGTGTGGCAAAACTACCCTCCACTGCTTCCTCCTTTTAGAAAGATTATTTTCTAAATTTCTAATTATTATTTTTAGCTACACAAAATAAAGAGGGGTTCTCCCAGCCCCACTTCTTTATTCTCTTCCTGCTAATAGCTGTCATTGAGCCCAGTGGCTGCAAGGCTTCAGGAAGCAATAATCAAAGAAAATATTGGTATAAAAGAAGAAAGATGAACATGGAATTTGGATTGTATGAATCTGAAGAGTGCCATTATGAGCCTCCTACCTTTTAAATCACTGCATTTTTGTTTAGCTGGTTTAACATACATTCTTCCCTAGAGCACCTTGAAATAAATAAAATAAAGAAAAATAAAAAAAACTAAAGGAAAATAAAACCAGCCTAAACAATAATGCCTAAATGCATTTTTGCATTTCTTTTTCAAAGTTGCTGTTTAAAAAAATTTATCTATTTGAGGCTAGAAAGGGAGATGAAGCTCATTTTTCAATTATTTGGGTTGGCAACACCCTACCTGTTCAAAACACATCCAGGCACACTCAAAGCTGCTGTACCCTGTCCTGATCTCTCCTGTAGCTGCTGACAGGTGACTGACAGAAATGAAAGGACACATTAAATATTGAAGTTTCCTGCTCCTGTGTCTAATACTGAGGTTTCTACTTGTACCCTGTGCCTGACAGGGAAGTCATACCATTATGAAAGAATAATATGCCAAAGTTTGTATCACAGAACTTCCAAGTGACATGGCTGGGTGCATCCCAATGAAGTTCAGTTTGGCAGTCCCAAACTCAGAACTCAAGTCTTCTCTAAGCCTGATCCCTTTATGTCAAATCCTGTGTGATGGTATGGAGTGTTCTGCAGTTATTTCCCAGTCCAGACATTTCTCTGTTACACAAGAGGACTAATTTTCATTGATAAACCCCTAAAATATGGCCTGCCCATACCACTGTGTGTAAACTACACAATTAACATTTTGCTGTTACTGTGATTGAGCTGAAGTCCTCTGATTTGGGCTGATGCCCCTGAAACAATTTTCTTCTTATCAAATTAGTGAGAAAGTTGTACCTTGCCCAGAGCAAGAGGAAAAAAAACCCACAAACAAAAAACTGGGCTGTTCAATGTGGATCCACAAGTCTCTGCCTCAGTTTTTTATGGTTGGCATTTAAACAGCAGAAAAATAACATTAACATTTCCATGGGCTTTTATGTGCACCCCCCAATTTAAACATGATTTAGCTTTTAAAGTGAAACTCTGCAGCTCTCAAAGCTTATTGCGTGTGGCAACTTTTACTGCAAAAAAGGTCAGAAAAAGCATCAGCTGTGGTTCTTAAGTCCCTATCAAATGTAAAAGCTCTCAGTTCCCAAATCTGAAAGTGCAATGATGTTTTCCTCTTTCTGTGGTTGCCAGAATAATGTCAGTGTCCATTATTCACTTGAAACTCGCCCAGTCTTTAACACCACCTTGGGTACCCATTTTAAGATGCACATCCTTAATAAAGGATTTACTCCTCAGGCTTTGTTCAATTCCATCCTCTGCTTGTTTTACCCACTGGAAATCTGCTCATGTGCCTGCAAACCACTGATCCCAACCTCTGACCACAACCAACCATGGAGAAAACCCAAACCCTTCCCAGTTTATTTTGGCTGAAGGCAGGACTGGGAATCCAGGGCAGAGTCCCTGTGTGCTGACACACTCGTGGCATTAACAACCTAATCATTTAACATGCCTGGGAATGGCTTCTTGTCAACATTCCAAACTGGGGTTAGATGGATATAGAACACAATACCCAATAAAATTTCACGTTTCCCGATATTTTTCTGGTGATTTCACAGGCAGAAGGACTCAGTGTTTCATCAAGAAGGCACAGTCAGCTTAGTCAAGGCCAGTGGCTTTAGGAGGATATGTAGGACACCCCAGGGAACACAGACTAAGGGATCAGCTGCTTGGAGAGGTGTTTTCCCCTTAAAATGAGGCAATCTGCAGCTGGTTCTTGTACTGCAGTAGTACAACAAGATGGTAATCTTTAAGTATATATATATATAAAATCCTTTCAGATTTCTCAACAAAAAGTTCCTCTTCAAAGGTATTTTGTTAGAAACACACTTCCCACGGCAGGTGAGTGTTTCAAGGCAACTTCCCTTCAGGACAAAAATAAGACCATTTAGTAAAATTAAAATGTTTCAATTTGGTTTCTTCTGAGCAAGGAATTTCTCCTTCAGGTGCCTCAGTTCAGATATTTCTTCTATGGTACAGCTGTACTGCTGATGTTAAATATTGCAACAGACCTAGAATGATTTAGTTTTCTTTTTAGGCGATTGGAGATTCTTTGTTTTCATTCCCATTTGGATATTTATTTTTTTAACACAGTATCCCAGGAAGTGTTGATGCTGGGCCCTTTCTAACATTCCCACTGCTGTCTCTGGGTAGGAAGGGAGGACCAGAAGTAGCACTTCCTGAAGCCACAAGTTCCTCACAGATCTGCTTATGTTACTTTGCATCATCCCTTGCTGGATAACCCTGTTTCTCTCGAAAAGGTACTTTGTGTTTGCTCTGACCTCCTACAACCTTAGGATAATCTGAGGGAAAAAAAAGAAAAAAAAAGAAAGAGAAAACACAAGACAAAAATAGTGGGGGAAAAAGTGATATGTGAGCTCTAACCTCAGCAAAGTCCCCACTCTGAATTCAGGATTACAGCATGCTGCCTGCTTTAAGTATTTTGCTTGCAGGCAGCACAGAGAGGGACATTAAAGCACTTTGAATTATTTCTTCCGAGATGATGTATCAGAACAAGACAACAATGTCTTTAAAAGGAACAGTTTATCTCTACAAAGTATTAAACTTTTGAAACATTTTCCCCTCTAGAGAAAAGCCTTTTAAATCACAATACACTGAGTCACTGGATTAAACCCTGGGACCCCACTCTGCCACCGCAGCTGATGAGCAGCTCCTCTTCCAGGGGAGTTATTCACACACTGTAACGGGGGAAAGGGCAATCCACAGCAGCAAGACTCTCTTATGCCTTCAAAAGAATTTATTTCTTGAGCAAAAACTGTGTGATATGGGGTCACTAAAATTTGAAGGGATGGGATGAGGCCAAGAAGAAAGGGGAAAGAACCTGAGCAAGAACAGAGAAGAGAGGAGATGATGTGACTGTCTCAGAAAATGTCCCTGTCCTGTATTTTACCACAGCCTGTCTGTAACACAGCTGCAGAAGTGCTGCTGGCAGGCACTCGTGCTAATAAAATCTGATTGCTTGAGCATACAGAGAAAGGAAACAGAGTCACAAGTTGCCAGGGTCACCAGAACAGCTCCAGTGCAAGCAAATAGTTGAAGATCAATATGTCAGATTTTATCGCTGATTTGTTTTGTGTGTGTTTGGCTTGGGTTTTTTTTCCACCTTCCTCCAGGATTTGACTGCCTCTGTCAAAAGCACCCCCCAAGCCCCTGCCTCAAATGCCAAATCAAGGTTGTGAACAAAGTAGCACATCCAGATCCATTTTTAAGTTAAATGTCCTATTGCAATACATGGAGTGAAACTGAAACAACTCTTAAAAGAATCAGTAGTTTGAATCTCTCTTTCCCCCCCCTTCCTCCCTTCAACCCAGTGCAGAACACTGAGTATTGCAAAAACATATTTTTATTTTCAGGAACGCTTCCAGTGAAATAAGCACGTAAATAGCAGATCCAGGGCTAAACTTTAAGATTTTAAGTTTGCTAGCTCCCCAGCTAGCACAGTCCAAGCCAGCAGTAGAAAAAGCTTCTGTGACAAAAACCCCTTCATAGCCCTGCTTTGAGTTAGAGCACATCTGCTTTACTCAGTACCACAAGCTCCAATGTATAATAAAACCTATTTCAGATCTCATCCATGAAGGCCAAACAAATGGGGTTACATGTACTTCTTTTGTTTATAGCAAACTACAATGGAAAGGTTTCCACAGAGTCAGTACTGAACCTCATTTCATTTTACTCGTTCTCATTTTGGAGTATAAAATGAAATTAGCACAGCTCCATCTTCCAAACATAAAATTGTGTTGATATCTGAAAAGCAGCCTGATTTGTAAATATCTATTATGCACCACTTGTGCACAAGCAAGGATGCAATTAGGCAAATTCATTCTGCATTTGCGCTCTTTTGTTGCCAGAAATCTTTACCACAGGAGCAGAAGGTGCCCCAGCTCACAGGGAGCCTGGGCTAAGGTTTGAGCCCAGCTGTGTCACCCCCAGCCCCTTCCATCCTGCATTCCTATAGGATTTTATCTCAAACAAAATTCCAGATATGGCCAGGTTCAGAGATATTGCTGCAATTTCTCATCTCCAAAACCAGCATTAAATGCAATATTTGAAAACTGAGAAGGAAAAGATTAAAAGGTAGATAGATTTTCAAGGTAATTCAAAGTAGAAAACACTGAGCTTGGTTAATGTTTTCACACAAATATTACGGGAAACATGGTTTTCTGTTTAATGAAGGATGAACCAGTCTGGCTGACTGCCTGGCTTCAGCCTGCTGCTGAATGTACCTCAAGCTACGTTTCAAACCTCTTGATGTCAGGACAGCCCTTCCTATCAATGGGACAATTTCTGTGAAAAAACCAATGTCTTGCAGAGGCAGCTGCTCGGAGGTGGAACACCACAGACCCAAGTCTGACTCCCAGCTTCCTTTGTGCTCAGCAGCTGTGCAAGTTTTAAGTCAGTTGGAAGCCTAACTCATTCCAGTGCAACCTGCTCTTTGCCTACCCGGATGCCAGTTCAAACTGGGTTTATACAGGTTTGAGCTGCTCCTGCCAATCACCTCCAAAAACCACATGGACACGAGCAACACGTTTCCAGAGGAGCACTTGTGTGTAAGGGGGGGGTGGAAAGGAGGGTTTATTGGGTGGGTAGCACTGACTCACACAGCTGGAGCCTATTTTGGGTCATATATGGGGAAACAGCAGCTCCTCTTGTTAGTCTGGAAGCCTCTGAGGGTGGCTCAGGAGCTGAAGGGTATCAAGTCTTTGCACATCTGCCTCTGCACGTCCCAAATTGGGATTTAACACTTAGTGTAGCTGGACAACTGCTCTTCAAAATGAGCAGCGCTGTTTTGCACAGGAAGCATTAACAAAACCTGATCTCATGCAGTCATTAAGACTAAAAGCCAAGTATCACAACTGGAAGGCTGAAATAAAGGCCTTTACATTATTCATGCCAGTCTTTAAAATGCCAGGTATGTCACTAATTATAACAGCCAAGTACCAAAAGCGACTGTTAAAATAGAAAAGTAACTCTTGTACTTAATTGAAAATTTGCCATGATGCTCAACTTCTCTGAGTTACTCTTCACTGAGAAATGAAACAGCCTAATTGGCTTCACTTTTGTGTGTAACTAATCTTGGATCTTTTCCACTTCTTAATTCACATGCGCTTGCTGTAGGTTGCAGTGTTTGATTTTTGTATAGGAGAGCTCTCTCTCATTTGGGAGAGGAAGAAGGCTCCTAGTGCAAATAATGACACTGGAATTACCGAGCTGCTGCTGCTTGATTTCACAAGTGCTAACTTTTTAAACAAAGAGTTTTTTGTCAAAATTTACCACACGGATTGTCCTTTAAAAGAAAGAGAATGCAAATTAATTAAATATTGCAAGCTCCTGGATACATTAAAAAGTTTTTTGCTGGAGGCAGACTAAAAAATTAGGAAAGCAGGGATGTCACAAGACTTATTCGAAGAAAGTTTGTTTTAAGTATGTACCTCTTAGTTAAGAAATAACATCTCCAGCAGTAAAATTCTTGTGTGTTAATTTGAGGGAAGCTCAGTTTTTTTTTTATTTTAGCACCTATCCAAAAATTCCCAATGCCAGCAGATATTCCAGACATTCTAGTTCAGCATTTTTAATGTTTTGAATTATGCAGAGAGACACAATATCTTTTATTATAAGAGACATTAAAATGCAGCAATTAACAACAAACTGCTTGATTTGCAAGTTTGATGCTTTCATTTGAAAGTGGACCCAGTTAATTAAAACACTATTCTATTGCAGTAACAGTTTTAACATAAATATATGGTCATGACACACAACAGTTCACACTGATTAATTCTGGCAGCAACACTGATGCCCAAATTCTCATTTTTCACTGTCACATGTGTGACAACAACCCTGGAAAACACTGAGGTGTGGATCTGAATATGAGTTTATGTATCACAGAGGTACAGACCTTCTGATCCAATTTAAAGCTCAGACTGAGCAGTACCATGCAACACTCAATACCAACTGATACTCAAGCTCCACACAGCTTTAGTTGGTAAGGAACAGCATTAAGAAACAAAAATTTAGCTTGTGCAGTTTGAAAAGTGCCACAGCTAAACCCCAGAGGTACAGGAGCCTGGCAATGCTTCACCCTCAGCCACTCTGAGAAATTCTGTGAGGCAGCTCCCTGCTCCAAATTCTCTGTCCAGGGGTGAAGTGTGTCTTGGCCAGATCCAGCTTAGGATCCTGGTTTGCACATAACTGAAGGAGCTGCTCTGGAAAATAGGGAGTTTGACTGCAGAGAACCTAAGAGCAGCATCCACTCACTCTGATGAGCAGGGTTTGTCCCAGATAAGCAGAATTTTCAGTAGGGGCAGAGTTTCCAAAAACACGGTCAATGGAATTGTAGATAAGAGAAACCAGAGCTTCCCTAAGCAGCGTAATTAAATACCGCTTGGCTTAATTAAATTCCCTGGAAGATGTCTCCATTAAGTAGATTTTTTAATTAAGGATATCCTGATTACCTACTGAGGTGTCTGTAGGTGAGCATTCAAGTGACATTAAAAATAAAATAGAAGAGAGACATGAGCAATGTGTTTACTAGGCCTTGCCCCTTTAGAAACATGGGATGGTTCAGCTGTCAATGAAAATTAAAGTAGGTACATGCTTTTTCCAGATGGATCTCTGTTGGTAATTGTAGACAAAACAGGAATAATGATAACCATGAGGTCAAACTACTCTTCACTTTCAAAAGTGATTCCATATGAACTAATGAGAACTGGATCTGGTGGAACAGAGCAAAATTGCACCTTCAAGGACAGAAAGGCTTGAAAAGACTGTTTAATTTCAACAGTGTCGATATTTGCAGTCCATTTTTGTCACAGATGCTCCTGTGAAGATTTGCTTGCTTCAAAAACATGGAACAATTAAAACCCAACTAATATTGGGCAAACTGCCTTGAAAGACTAAGCTAAAATCTAGCTTTACCAAACATGAGTTAGCTCTGGTCACTTCACCTCCCTGAATGCCAGCCCACGTGCTGATGCCTCTGTGAGGCACAGGAATTTCTGCTCACACAGTTCTGCATCTATATTTAGCAGTACTTGGTGTGACATTTTCTGTAGAAGGCGTGGGCTGAAGCTGCCTGATATCAAAACACTAATTTTGAGTATTTTCTTTAGAGTTTACCATGTAGCTGTGCTACAACCTTTCTAAAGGCAGATGTGGTATAGCTCTATACCCAAGAACACATTAATCCTAATTTGGGCTGCACATCCAAGATACAATGTTTGACATGTGCTTCATAGAACTTTTATACATTTTCTTTCCCATCTAATCATCAGCCTTTCAGTAATATTATATCAACTGAAAACTGCAAATGATTTTTAAAATGTTCCTATTCTTTTAGTCTTTGTAAAATACAGGAATACAACCACTAAGTTTCTGGTGGCACAACCCATTGATCTTCACTTCTTCTAAAGTACATTCTCATTACTATGTTTCTACTCCCCAAACACCAAATCTGAGACCCTTTAGGTCTTTGGTAGTGCCCAGTAGAGGTGTGCTGAAAGTGTGAATAAAGACATATCTCACACACATAAGGATTGCATAAAGCAAAAAGTGTCCCAAGGTGTAACGTGCAGGGGCCTGTACCGTGCTACCAAAAGCTCTTTAATATAATGGACAGGTGACTTTCTTAAAATCCATCGTGACTTTAATGCCTCCTTAGTCTGGGGGGGCTCCCCAGTAATGAGAAGCTTTGCAAGACAAAAGGGAAGAGACTTACTTATGTTTTTAAGAAAAGCTGCCAAGAAGTTCGAGTCTACATTACAACCCTGTGAGAGAGGGTGGGCACAGATCACACAGCTCAGTTAGGATGGATCTTGACATGAACCATTTGCACAGCAGGCAGTAATACCACCAGTTATACCAGACAATACCATCATGGCCAGGCTAAGACAAATTCAACATTCTGAAACTTTCAGAACAATGCCCCCAAAGGGCACATGGCCATTCAGAGAGCCACAACACTGCTGACTTCCAAAAAGTCTAGCTCAAATTCAACATAAGATCCACCCATAACAGCTACAAAAGGCACAGCAACTCTGTCCTCAAGGAATGGGCAGAAATGGGTTAAAAAACAGGAAGAAGCCATATTATGAAGCGCTTTATTCTTTAATGTGTTTTCTCTCAACTGACACTAAGCAAACAGTAAAGACAAATGTAAAAACTCCGATTATGTTCGGAAGAAATCAAATCAGCCAGCACAGCAAACGCTTACAGAGGTCTGAGAGGCAGCAGGCTCCAGCAGTACTGATCCATCAGCAGCACCATGAAGTGATCCAGTGCCACTTCAGAGCTGCTGTGACTGATCTGGCCCCGTTATCTGACCTGGCACCCAGCATTAGTGCACAACAGACAACACCAGCCAGGAGAGGGGAACATCCCTGGTATCTGAGGGATAACAGATTTGTACAGCAGGTCACACATCTAGGAGATGGCTTTTAAAAAAATAATAATTAAAAAAATCAATCATTGCCAACAATAATGCTGTGGAATAGAAATTATGTACTTAGGTGGCTTAGCACTCTCTAAAAAAGGAACAATTGCTGGGTACTGTGCCTTACCACCTACTCCACTTGGTAATGCACACCAAAGCAGCAAGAATCACAAAGAAAACAGCTTCTCAGAGTTTCTGCTGTCTCACCCCTGGGCCAGGGTGCATCCAGTCCCTCAACAGTCACATGTACAGAGGAACCACCATAATTTGCATTGATTTTTCCACTATGGTTTATTTTTCTGACTAACCAGTAATGACCTCTAATCCCTTGTTTTCAGCTTGAAGAGGGATGGAAGACAAAAGCAATTCTTTCCAGCCTTAAAACATAGCTCTTGGTTCAGAATTTCCCCCTCCTGTGATAAGTGTGTGGCCAGGATGCCTTGAAGGGGCTACCTGAAAACAGAGGCTAGACAAGATTAAGAGAATAAAAGCAGGTATTTATTGAAGGGCCTTCAAAGGCACACCTTGGGCAGTCAAGAGGCTACACCCAAGATGGACACTGGGTCACAGGTTTTTCACACTTTTATAAGTTTTGTCCATTTGTATATCAGGGTTAATTCTCCCATTACAATTTCAGGCAATGAAGTAATTACCCCAAGTTTGCCCCCCCGTTCAGAGGCTTTAGTTTACACATTTTGGGGCCTGGGACAACAAGGTGTCCCTGAAGTGCAAACCTGGAGAGGGTTTGTTATGTCTAACCAGAATGAGAGAACAGCAGCTTACAGGCTGTATGAAGTTTCAGAGTTACACACTAAGCAGTTCAGGATCTGAAAAATATAAAAGTTAAAACCTAAGGCCTGTGTTTGCCTTGCAGCAAACTTTTTGACCAGCTCTTGGAAGAGCTGATTTGCTTCTTTATTGTATTTTGGGTTTGTTTTTCAGTATGAAAGATAACAAGTAGTTAAGCAGAATGACATATTGCTGAAATCCTCTCCCTATAGTTTATCTCTCAAGTGCAGGCAGATATACAAAAGAACTTACCAACCAAGGAAAACCACCTACTGCAGCCACAGATTTACAATGAAATGATTTAATTTTTGTAATTAATGCCTTCTGAATCTCATTTTCCTGTGAGCAGAAAAAAATCTCAAACTTGTCTTTTCCTTCTGTGTAAACGTGCCTTAAGGATATGCTTTAAACATAACTTAAGGATGAAAACAAACCTAAATTTGAAACACCTGTAGAGAGGACAGGGCAAATGGATCTTTCTTCTTGAATGCACAAATTGAAACACTGAAAACATCCTGAAACTGATAGTGAAAGATATGTCTCTGCCTGCCTAAACAAGACATTGCTAGAGAACCACTTGCTTTAAAAAATAGCCTAACCATTAAAAAAAAAAAAAAAAGCTAAATTCTAAGACCTGGACAGGACCATGAGAACAGCTAATTTTATATGGAAGGGACAATAGCAACTTCATGCACTGCAACTTCTAACTTTGCATAGATTTGAATAAAAAAGTGGAAGAGAAGGTCACGGCATCTCTGAAGGAAGGAACTGAGCAGAGCTGTGGCCTTTTTTTTTTTTCTTCTCATACAGAAAGCACTAAGAGGGGGATGGCAGGTCCCTGTTTTCCAAGCTAAACCTACTGTAACAAACAGAGAATCTTCTTATCCACAGCCTTAGTTCCAGATACATAAATATGTCCTTGGACAAGCCTTTCTCCTGTACTCAGGTTGAATTTATCTCTAGAAATTTTCCTGGTGCCTTGGAAAGAAGCCCTTCCTGTAGCAAAGCCAGAGAGTTTTCCAAGCAGACAAGTCATCTCTCCCTTCCTCAGTCCCAACCAAGTCCTATCTCCTCTCAAACCAGGAAAAACTCAACTTTCCTAATCATCTTTCATCATAAATGCAATTAGCAGAGGATGACAGAGCTTTGAATGTTTCTGCTTATTCTATTTTAAAATTCCTATTTTGAAACAAAGGCAGGCCCCAAACCTGCAGCCTTTATGAATGAACATATTTATAGGGGACAGGTTTTCCCAGCTGTCAGGATAAAGGCTGCTGCTCTGGAGTACTGAGGGATGATTTATTGCTGTGGCAGAGATATTTATGAATAACAATTACAGACTTCTGGGGGAGCCAGGCACATCTACCACTTGCTGGTCTGGACCACTTGGCACTCAGAGCAGAGCAGTTTAGCAACACAGTACACTGCTTGTGTTTCATTTTATTCTTTCAGCAGCTTAACAATTTGCAAAAATCATGATTCATTTTGTTCTTGTTCATTTCTGGGTGAAGAAGATGTATTAATCACTGGCACACTACATGCAGACTTCCTTCCCTGTCTGTGGTTTCTTGGTCAGGGTCAAATTGGCTGCTGCCAGAGCAGGGGGATCTCCAGCAGCAATTTCTTGCACAGGTGAAAGGCACAGAACTAAACTGGGACATCAGAGTCCTTAGGAGACAGTGACAAACAGCACCTCGAGGGAATGAAACCAAATGATGAAATAAAACAGCCATCAGAGATCAGGGTGTGGAGCTAAAGCAATGTTGAAGCTCCAGCTTGTGGCTCTGACACCGTTGGATTTGGGAGCAGAGAATGAGCCTGTGAGTTGTGTCTAAAAATGCCTATAAAAGAAACTCACCCTTGTCTTAAGTGTTCTGGGAGGCCTCACATTACTGCCATGTAAAACTTGCTGAGACCTTTATCTGGAGTGTGCTGTGTACAGTGAGTTCCAATTACTAATAGTATCATTAAAAAATAATTAGCTGGAATAAAAATGCTGTTTGTTGGCAGACCACTTGAGTTGTCTGTAGCATCTTCCAGTGACTCCATTTGAATTTTATGAAATTATCTTTCCAGTAAATCTGCCTGTGTTAATTAGAGAGACTGAGAGAAGCTTCATTGTGGGAGCAGCACAGCAGAGTCTGACCCATGGTGAATGCTCTCAACTACAGCCTGAAGAACCTTGCCTCTGGTTTTTGACACCTGAGGTAAAACCTGAAAAAAAAATGTGAACACTAATGGCTAATTAGGGTGCCTTCATTGCATCTCTTCCAGCCCTGATACATATTTGCAGAGCTACAATGATGCATAAAGAGCAGTACATAATGGGGGGGAAGGGAAGTGTGCTAATGAGGTTTGGAAAAATCCATGCTAATGAACATCAGAAGGCAAATGGGAAATGAGAAGCACCTGCAGCTGAGGTTGTGTTTTGCACAGGAGCAGGTCACAGACTTCCCAGCATGGCTTCTTCCTGGAAGTGTTCACCAGCAAACATCTGGCTTTGGTTCTGGTCTTTATCCAGATGTGAAAAGGGACACACTTTGGACTAGACTGAAGTTACCTGCCACCCCTGACCACATGCTTCCATGTCCTAACAGGTCAGACTTGGGAAAACCTAAATTTGTTACTTTGTAGGGAAAAAAAAGTCATATGAACACATTTAAAAGTCTGTAAATACTTGGGCATATGAGGATATGCTGTTAATTCCAGACTAGCAACAGCACAACAGCCAGTGCAGATGTTTGAGTATAAATTAAAAAAGAAAACCACAAACACTCGAAGTTTCATTTTAAACACTCACTTGAAACTTACAGTTTCTGAAAGTTAGTTTTCAAATTATGCTATGACCTATAGCCTTACTGTGAAAAGAATTAATTTGGGGAAAAAATAAAAAGAAAGAAAAAAAAGGGTGGGTGCATGGCAAAGGTGTCACTTGGAACAAATCCCAAACTTCTGTAAGAAGTGATTAGGAGGTCGATACACTACAAAGGGCAACAGCTGTGGTTGATCAGTTAATTAATTTGCTAAAATATTACACGGGGAAAATACAAAACAGAGTGCAGAGAAACAAACAATCATAATTAGTTTAAAAATTCAATTCAAAATAAAGAAGAGAGATCAGTATTCGCTCTGAAAAACACTGCTATGGAAACCACTACTTTTTGTGCTGAGGTGAAAAATGGCAATTTATGCTGCAAACCAGCCATCATTTTACAGGTCTGCTGATTTAGTTGCTTTCTTAGCCCTTAACAGGAGCAGGGCAAAGAGGCATCAAGTGAGAAAAAAAAGGTCATGAGTCTCATTCTAAAGAGAATTCACAGCACTAAAATAATTGTCAGTTCAAAGAGTTACATGATTTCCACACAACATAACTAAGCAGCATCCAAATTTGGGTGATAATGAATATAAAAGTCAATAATTTCTGAGCTCTGTTGGGAGAAGACCTATAGAAGTAGACACTGAGCAGGGAGTAAATTAACACCAGCTCTTCCCCCTGACTGCAGCTTCCAGAAATGCTGGTTTCCCACCACAAATCTCCGTGGGGAGGAGAAGAGAAAAGAGTCACCAGGACAGAAGAGATTTGTCATGTAACTGGAATTGCAATTCTTCATCTCAACTGAGAGAAGCTCTAGAAACCTTCCATGGCTCAGCTTTGCTGTTTGCAGATCACGTGAAGTTGATTCGATTTGCATGAAAGTGCAAATTGAGTCATTCAGCTCAAGCCCCCAAATCCTAAATTTGCATGGATGCTGCACAAACCCCACAGGCTGCCAAGAAACACCTGAAAAACGTGTTTACATCAGTCAGGTTGGTGTATTTCTACCTGCTGGAGAAAGGGAAGGAACACAGCTTCTGAACTGCCTTGGTTACAAGTCCTTGTGCATAAAGGGAGAGAAATAATCCAAACCGAGGGATTTAGCTGTTGGTTTGAATAGTGCATTATTATCCTTTTATATGTGAGTATTATTTATCATTCACATTGCTCCAACAATGCACCCAGTGCTTTACAAACACCTGTAACAAAGGATGCTCATGGATTAGAAAGAGGAATACACAAGTGATGACTTGTAACTACACAAACTACCATGATAGTTTTATACTAAATTTACACAGCAAACACAGCTCACGTCTTTTGCTGAAGGCTTAGATAAAAAGTAGTAATTAGTTACTAATGCCTTGCATATTTTGATACTACATGTCAAAGACAGGAAATGGGTTGTTTATGATTTGTGGAACAAGTCTTTGCAGCCATCACTGTGCCAGGCTGGCTGATTATTTTTTCCTTTCAGAACAACCCAAACAGCACGATGCACCAGTGACAAAGGGTTCATAAAAGCAATAGTCTGGAACCACGCTGCTGGAGGGGGGTAACAGGAGCTTTTCAGAAGTGCCCATCACCATCGGCTTCAGACCCTGAAATAGCAAAGCACAGGAAAAAGTAATTGTAGCTTCTGAATTGTAGTGGTCACACTCCCAGCTGGAGCAGTGTTAGTAGGACACCCACAATCCTGTCCTTTTGCTTTTGTCATGAACAAAATACAAACCCTTGGAGTTTAGCAAAGTCAAATATGTATTTCCCATAGGAAAAACAATCTGCATGTGTCTGTTTCTTAAAAGATTTCTCATTATGGCAACAAGGACTCTCTCAAAAGTCATTTTTCCCAGAACGTAATTCAGAGCAGCTGCTGATCTAGCAACGAGTTTGCTGGAGCTTTTATTTAAAAGCAAGTCTCAAGGAAAACCCTTTCTGCTCAAGTGCATTTTCTCAACCACTTCTGTTCTCCCCACTGTTTATTACTGAACTGCTTCAACTGGAGGCTTCAGTACTGTTCCTCTGACAATGAGCTGACACAAAGTGGAAAGGCTTTCTAGGACAAAAATTATGAAATGGGAACCAGAGGGGAGAAAATAAAGAAGATATATGTGATGTAAAAATTAAGTATTTTACACCAAGTGAATCTAAGTATTCATCCTGGACCTTGGAAAACCATTTGGAGCAGGCCCTTGGAAAGCTTATATTATTGATACTGAAGAAGCCAGTAGGGAACGCAGATTAACACAGGGAAACAGAATTAGCACACAGGAAGCTGAAAATAATTCAAAGACATTCTTACCAACCTCAAAGAGCTTCTGATGCACCAAGTTTCGTCAGAGGGGACCCTCATGCCTTATTTTTGCACAAAAGTAGACACCAGCCTTCCCATCAAGACCAACCAGCCAAGACCCACAGTCAGTACTAGAGGTGATGAGCCTTCTCATGGCTGCAAAAACCAGATCCAACATGAACCAGGCGAACCTGGGAGGATTTTAGCAGCCAGTTCTGAGGCAGCAAGGCAAGGAGGGCCCAGGGGAGATTTGAGTTTCTCTGCGTTCTTTGGCAGCGTAAGGGAGAGTCAGAGACAGCAGGGACAGGAGAGACGCCTCGGCAGCGCTGCCAGCTGCTCGGGGAGGCTTTAACCTGCACAGCCCCTGCAGCCTAACGTGGCACCTTTTGCATTCCTGGTGTGAACAGAACAGAAACAGCAGCTGCAGGCAGCAGCGCTGCCCCTTCCCCAGCGCCCCTCCTGCCGCCCCCAGCCTTCCCTCCCCGCCTCCCTTCCTGCTGTCCCCAGCAAAAATATTTGATTTATATGAGCAGACAGGACACTAAGCCATGCTTGCCTGGATCCTCCTGCCCCCGTCACCACACTGAATGGATGTTCTCATAACCATTGCACCGTGAGCAGAGTTCAGGTGTGGCCCTGGGGTCACCTCACCGAGGAGGGAGCACAGTGCAGCAGCTTTGGACATCAAACCACACCTCGTGTCAGGGTTGCCATGCAAGTAACATTCCAAAGTCTTGTTGATTTACAAGCTTCTACCAAGCTAGATAATGAACAAAACGAAAAGGAAGTGCCTGGTTTAACTACAACCAAACACCAGGATATTAAGCAGTGTCCTTTGGATACATCTGGGCTTTTTCATTTCAATAATTTCTCTGCAGTAAGAGGATTTCTGCAGCTGTTTACTGTGAAATCTAAAACTATCTCAAGCTTTGCTCCATAGAGGCTCTTCTATTTCTCTTCAGTTACTGCACATACAAAATAAAAGATCTTTTTTTTGTATCGTATTTATTGGATGTCTCTGAACTCAAGGACTGGAAGAAACCATGTAAAATTGAAAAACCCAAATGGTTTATAACTCGAAATGACCTTGCAGGAGATTTCTATATGAAATGCATAATAATCTGCTTTTACACACCTGGCTTATACATCAGTTGTTTGGCTTTAAGCTTAAATTCCTAAAGCTCTCAAGACAACAGCTCTCTGTATTTATGGCTAAGTCTTCACATTTATCTCTCAGTATTTCTCCCAAACCCTCAAACTCCAAAAAATTGAGCTGATTTGGGCATCAATCAGTGACCACTTGCCTTGGAAGTGTTTGATAGCTTTGCTTTTTAAAATTATCTTTATGAAACATGCTGGTGAAACTGGCCAGGAAGCCTCTTCTAATCTTTATTATTAAATTTACTCATTTTCTGATTGAACCACTGAACTCTTACAGTACAGAAATGAAGTGTGTTTAGACTCTACTTGGTCAGGAAGCCTGAGCAGCCTAGGATAAACTTTAGGAACAGTAAAATCTTGGGGAAGTTAGGGAGGGAGAATTTAAAAGAAAACCCATTTCTTCATTGAAATTTCATGGAAATTTAACAACGAAGCTGTGATTTGTGCCTTGAAGAGGAGAACAAGAGGAGAAGAAAGTTACCCAGAAATGATAGGAGTGGTTCATCTCCTCTTTTTTGGGGATCCCTTTAGAATGAGAGCACCAGCAGCTGTTGCTCTACTCGTGGAGGAACCAGTTGAACCGACCTCTTCACTCCCTTTTCTCCTCCAGAAATTCCTGCTTTTGGCTCTGTGTTACCTCCAGACTTACTGTGTCAGTGGCCAGATGCACATTTCTTGTCCAGCACTAATTCTCCACCCAGATATTTCTGCAGAAATGCAAGTCCCCAGAGGCAATAATGACTTGGACAATAGAAGGGTAACCCCTCAGCCGAAACTCAATTTCCTCCCTCATTACTCAAGCATCAAAGATTGAATCTTGGAAATTTTCACTAAAAGAGGACAATGAATGGGTGCAAACATAACCGAAGGGAACTCATTTAAGACTCTGAATGAATATTCATGGGAAAATATTTCTGCATTGTTTGCCTAGCTCTAATTGTGTTCATTAAAGAAAAGCTTCATTAGTGAAGGCAAGAGCATATTGTTGGGCACAGCAGTGAAAAAAATACAATCTCAGAAATAGCACTTACTGTTTTTTTGAACACTGTGCACAGGTTTTTCAGCTACTGGTAACAAAGGAAACATTTCAGAGTTATAATGAGCTCAAATGTTCATACTAACAATTCAAATCCCATAAAAGGGATAGGCACAGTTCAAGCTTCTCACAAAACAAGCAGCAGCACCAAAAATATTGACGCTGAATTTTGAGGGAAAAGGTTAGATTCTGGGAGCAGCTAATGGGTAAATAATAGAATGACTGCCATGCATCAGGGTAGATGTGCATCCTTGCCCAGTGATGGATGACTTCTGGGTGCTTGTGATTATGTTTCCATCTAATTGCTGAGGCACAAAGGTACAATTTCTTGTCTTGTGCCAGCTAACAGAAGAGGGCTCTGTTTTTCAGCAGAAACACCCTCAGTTCTGCAAGCCACTAGCACACATCAACAGCCTGGCTGCACACTGGGGTAGGCTAGAAACTGGGTATTTACTGGGAAAAATCAAGGTTTCCTTTCTCTGAGAAACGCTCAACCCTTTCACTGCCATTAGGAGGGTACCAGCATTCCCCCTCTGGATCACTCTGGGACACTGCTCAGCAGTTCCACACCAAGGCCCTGCATTCCTCCTTTGGGCAGTGAATCACCCCAGGAGATCTCCCTCCATCCTGAGGAGAGGCTCTGGAGCCAAGCCTGGGGTTGTGCCTGGTGTTTGGCATTGCAGTGCTGGTGTTGCAATAATCAGATTCAGTTGTGGGCTGAGTGTTTTAGGGGAACTCAACTCAGGGGACGCTGCAGATCCTTCATCAATAAATAAAGCTGATAACACTTGTCTTCTTCATGGGCCTGGGGAGATTAAATACAACAGGAGGCACTTTTACAGCCTCAGAACCACACAGGTACCCCAGTGACAGATCACCTTTGATAAACATTTAATATGATGTCCGGGAATCCAGCCAGGGATTTTATGTAAAGCACTGTAAGTTTTGACTGGAAGCATCTGCCTCAAATGCCCTCAGCCTTTTACCTCAAAGGTTTAAGTGAGGAGTGGCTCACTGTATCCTGCACATACCTGAGAGAGGGATGAGGGTCCTGAATCCAAAGCTGCAATTCATTTACACAAAATAATTTTGCTACTTCCTTCGCTTTACCAAGAGCATCTCAGGGAGGACCATCCACTATCATTAGCAGGTTTCAAATAAATGGGATAAATGCATTGCATTTTTTCCTTCTGTCACATATTTCCCCTAGATTTATGTTCCAGTTTTCATCAACATACAGCTCACTGCAAAGAAAAAGCCCATTCAAATAGCAAAGTAACATTTTTTGGAGTAGATATTTGCTCACTGTATGTGTGTATCTGTTATATTAATGTGCATTTTCATACTTTTATACCATTTCTGTGTGTAACAGAAATCAGGCCTCTCTGAAGAATGATTCAATGGTTTTTTCCCCCAAAATGGCTTATGGTTTAGGACAAACACTACCTAGTCAAAACTTGTCCCTACTCATGGCACGGGGTTAGAAGAACTTTAAGGTCCCTTCAATTCAAACCATTCTATGGTTTCTCTCCCTTCTTCCTCAGTTTTCCTGCTGAGATTCTAGATTTTCCTCTTTTCAGTACATTTGCCATGTTTTTCAGGATTTGGACACATTACTTTTATTTGCTCACAATATTTCAGGTTATGTCAGTTATGCAGTAATTTGGTAGTCTTAATACCACTTTTGTTTCTCCTCCTTACAATCACCCTAACAGAACATCTCTAAAGCCTCTCAGTGATACAGAATTTACACACAACAGCCCAAAAGATTCCCCTCAAATATTTATTTATTTTTAGAAAAGCTGTGAAAGGAATTTAAATAAGGACATTACAAAGTAGCGCTACTGCTTCTCCCTTAATTTCTCTCATTATTTTTCCTCACATACACAGGAGGTTTGATCTGGAGAAATCAGTATTTCTAAGACATCAGAATTTGGTGGCAGTACCCTAACTCTGCCTGTATCCACCCCCACCACTGCCACAGGGCCAGCTTTCCTTCCAGCTCACTTCAGCAATGACAGCAAAAAGGATGAAACTTGAACATTTTTAATAATATTTTCTTTTGCATACTCTAACAGGTGAGAGCTTCCCCCGCACCTATTTTAAAACTATATATAAGAATGTCTCTCTTCAATAGTTCCCATTCCTGACAAATGGCAAAGTTCCCATTTCAGTTTATTTTGATGTGTGTGTTAAGTCATGACAGGTATCCATCCTTGCCAACTAGCTCTGGCATGAAAATAAGGAGGCCCAAGAGAGTAACAGCATTTCAAGTAGTAAATAATGTCAATGAAGTTTGAAGGAAAAAAAAGATAAGCCTGTACTTTCTGTTAAAGTACCCAGCTGGGAGAAAGCATTCTGTCAGATGCAACACAGGCTGAATTAGAGCTCTTCTAGTTGTAAGAGCCAATCAGCCACTAATAATGAGCAAAAAACCCCGGTGTGGTAGATGGAATGGAATCAATGAATTTGATATTGCCATTATATTGACTTCCAGAAATAAAGTCAGAAGATCCTGACCTGCACCACCAAGTGTCCCCACAGGCACTCAACTCACCTGTTTCCCACAAACCTGCTGGCACTGACCAGGTTCACAAGGAAAAGATAAACTGGGACATGGATCTCGCCTGCTGGTGGCTTTTGCTCTGCATCTACCATTTGCAAACAACACGACTGAGGAATAAACCCACCAGTCTTACAGGAGAACAAAATGTAGAGGAAATCCTGCTGTTCCCTGCCTGCCTGGACAAGCTGAAGCCAGAATCAGAAATTTGGTGAAAGCCTGAGGAAAAGTCTCTTGAAAGGAAATGACACAATTTGGGGGGTTTATCTATGCCTTGGATGCTTCAGGGAACTCTCAGATGCCTTCTGACTCCACCAAATGTGAGGAAATCAATAAGGATGTCTATAGAATAAGCTTATGAGGGGGATTTGGCTTTCTGATGCCCATTCCAGGATGTTCCACTCATCTAGGAATTAGTGTTTTATGGGTATTAATGCATCTGGCTCCCATTAATCACCAGGGGGTCACATATGTGGAAAGAGCACATAAACACACCAATAAAGAGCACATAAACACACCAATAATACTCAGGCCCTGGGGCACACAGGACTATTTGAGCCCTCCAAGACTCGCAGATAAGGAGTATATAATTATTTTTGCCAGGGTTATACGTAACACCACTTTAAGTTGGATTAGGTGTCTCTTCCTGACAGAAATATCACCAGATAAAAATCAATAAAGCTGTTAAAGACCTCAGCAGACTTATCACCTAAATATTACACCTGATATTTTCTCATGGCCCCCTCTAAAGTGCAACCCTTTGTCTACTGGCATTTCCCAAATGTGAGAAGCTAAAAAGATTCGAAAGCCAGCACTGCAGGAAAAGAGAGGCTTCGCGGCTAAATCAAATTAGACTAACATTACCCGATACAACAGGAACATCTTCCAACAATTACTTTTTCACATACTAATCTATGAATTGAACACTCAATTGCAACAACTTTAAATGGCTGTTTTAGATGTCTGCATGTGTTGAAAAAAATCAGCTACGGTTGGGTGAGGATTTCCACCTTCAAAACAACTTCCAAAATCATATCAGAGAGAAAACAAAGTCAAAAATCTGTAGGAGCCATTTTGTTTTAATAGGTTTTTCCCACTAGATCTAACCTATGGACACTACGGAACAGCTCACTCCAGACAAGACCAGGTACAGGCAGCCCCAGCCTTGTCCCAACACAATGCTCGGGTGAGAAAATCCGTCAGTATTTGTAGGGGCTGAGGCACGGACCCAGACCAGCAGGGAATCTGAATCGTTTACTCAAAGGAACGAGCTGGTTTTATCCACTTTCCCAAGGCACAGTATTTCCTTACATGGTAATTCTCACTATGTGACCTATCCCGTGTTGCCACATCAGCAGCACACTTTCCAAATGTCCTTCTGTGGGGTGATCCCTCGCTGTGCACCCGTCCGTCAGCTCCCGGCAGGCTCCTCTCCGTAGGGTCTGCGCTGGGACACCTCGTCCCCCCAGGGTCCGGTGGAGACGAGGCTCTCTGTGCCCCCATGTGCTCCTTTGTGCCCCCATGTGCTCCTCTGTGCCCCCATGTGCTCCTTTGTGCCCCCATGTGCTCCTTTGTGCCCCCATGTGCTCCTCTGTGCCCCCATGTGCTCCTTTGTGCCCCCATGTGCTCCTCTGTGCCACCATGTGCTCCTTTGTGCCCCCATGTGCCTCTGCAGGCACATCCCACAGCCTGCAGCTCAGTTCTGTCTTAGCTCTCCCCACACCTGTCCATCTTCCTTCATTTTTCAGCCCTGTGTTCTATATAGTACATTGATTTTTGAATGTCTGCTCCAAGAGTTTTCTTTGTTTAAAGAATTTTATTAAGCTTAGCATGCAGGAGGAAGGAGTCATAAACATTAGCTAGACCATCAGAGAGGAAAAAAAGTTAAGAGCAATAAAGCATAAAGTGAAATAAATAATGAGGGGGAAAAATCAGATTAAAATGAAGCTCAAATATACAGTCCTCTAATCTGCAGAATTTAATATAATTTATACTCTCACTGATTCCATATTCCTTCCTTATTGAATTTCCTCTATTTAACCAATATTGATGCTGTCCCAAATGTAATTGCCCTACATCGGTGCCAAGAGAAGGAAGCCCAGCTTCAGTAGTTTTCCAGAAACAACTTCCTATTATCATCCTTCCAGCTTCAACAATGCAGTGCTCCCCATACCACGATATGGATGGGCTCTCGTTTGTATGCACAGTGCCTCTGTTACAGGAGCAGTCCAGGATCACATCCAAATGTCTTACGGGCTTTTTATAGCTACAGTACATTTGATTTACTGCTACTCCAGCAAACTGTTGTGCTTATTACCATTGTAAGCCAAGGTACTTATATCCTTTTTGCTTTTCATGCCCCTTGTATTATTGCAATTTTAAGAGGCTCCAGTGAAAGATCATTGATGAAAAAAAAATCAGACTCATCTTATATTTTCAGCTTATAATTATCTCATTTGAAGACAGAGAGTATTTCCTGGCCACGTCGCAGCCACAGCACTGTTTTTAGTAGTGATACTAAAATTTATGCAAAATACTCCTTTTTACTATGAAAAAACAAAACAAACAAAACCCAAACAAACCCAAAAAACTCCCAACCTACTATGAAATATTTGAGTCATTGAGTAACAACAGTTCCTTAAACGCTTAATACTGTGGCATATTGGTATTCCAAACTAAATTTCGGAAACCTGAACTGCACTTGACTTGCTTTAATGTTTATCTTAGATTTACTGGAACATCTGCACCCACAAGGGAAATTATTTTGGTAATTAGAAGACAGGCATGCTTTTTTTTGATTAGCTGACAGGGTCAAGGATTACAAAGTAACATGTCCTGACACAAAGATTTCAATGATAAAAGACCCAAGCAAATCCATGGAACACCTTTGCACACCTATACGGACTCAGTTTTTAATTAGCACACCTTGACTTCATTATTACATCTATTCTAATTTATGATTTCTTGTCAAGAAGCCAAGAAAGGAAACTATAGAACAGATCAACCAACAGTATCAATAGTCCATGTATTTGGATGCAAAAAGGTTTATTCTAGTAAAACTTTTCCAGACAGTAAATGCAAAGAGAGATGATTAAAATAAAAAGTTTTCAGAGCAAGCTCTTTTACTTTTTTTCCCCCCTCTCACTCAATCATAAGAGAGTCATAGATCCAGCCAACAGTCAGGAAGATCATGAACTCCAAGTTGCCAGAAAAGGCACAATGATTTTGAAGGAAAGTCTTCAGGGTGATTACAAGACAATGGTCCCAAATTAAGGTCTGATGGATGCTTAAGAGGGTTTGCCACATCCTCCCTTTTCCCCTTCAAGTGTAAGGAATGCTATTCTCACACATGAACTGATTACATATTCAAAGCTGCTACAATGGTTAGCAGTGAACCAATCCCCCTTTGCAGATTTTCATTTGGCTTTGATTCACAGGCAGAACCCATGGCCAGGAGCAAGACACACACTTGGAGGTTATTTTCAGAGCCCTCATAATTTCACCTCGGATTTTGATCAAAAATTGCCTCCTATTTTTTCAGGAGAAAAAGCCCAAAAAACTACTTACCTTTGGAATCACTGGTATCCTTGAAAAAATCCTTACTTTAGAAAATAATTATTATAGCAAGGCCTACACCTCAGTCTTTAAGAATAATTAGGATCTTTAGGGATTCCAAATGATATTAAGATGTGTATTTATCATAGCCAAGTTAATTAACACTCTTCATTAAGGACAAAATAATTAAACTAGTCACGTTTAATGAAATTTCAGTAATAGTTGATGTCTCCAAGTAGGAAATCTAAAATACATTAGTTGGACTGATTTGTTACTAGTCAGATTTTTACTAATTAAATGTCCTTTCTCAATTTATGTTGAACTCCCTTTTCCATTTCTACTGCAATAAAACAAAGGCCTCATAAGCTCCCAGCCACTTCTTTTGGTGTTTGCAAAACTACCTGAAATTTCACACCTAGTGCAATTTCCCAAAAAGCATTTATTTTTACATGCATACTTTTTGCGTTAATTTTAATTATTCCTAGACATTCAAAAGCTTCTCCAGGCTGTACCAAATCCATCTTGCTCCCTCTGTCCCCGTTTTGTCTGGTGTTTCCTGAGCTCTCCTTGCTGTGGCAGCATCCCAGCTGTTGAATGCTCCCATTCATATCCCTATCAGAGCACAGAATTGTGCAAGTGGGGACCACAAAATTACCGAGACAAATTGCCTCTGTCCCATCTGGTATTTATTCAAATTAGGTATCAGTGTTGAAAGCAGACTCAAAGTCAACACTGCTTTAATTTCCATCAGCTTTGCACCATTTCAGGTGTGGAATTGCATGGACAGATCCTGTGGTTTCAGCCCAGGCATTTCCTAATGAGCTCCAGCGATGGGCACGTGCTGATCTGTCCCCTGCCTCCTTGGATATAGAAAGAAAAGATCCAGTTTGGAGAATGTGTAACAGTTAAGCCAGAGCTGAAGAACTCCACCCTCCCCTCTGTTTTCTCTTGTTTAGAGACAGAATTAAAAAGTGATTTTTAGTCATCAGCTGACACCTTCTCTGCACTTCTGCACCATATGGTGTGGCTCCTGCTCAGCACAGCTGAAGCCAGGGCAGAGCGGGGTCACTGAAAGCATGGTTTGGATCCAAGGTCATTTGAGATGTATAATTTCTCCATTCAGACAGGCTGGCTGGCCTCCTATGAATAAGGTCTGGACTCAGATCAAGATCCCTGATAATTAGGAGGTAGATCTGTTCTGATTGTTTCTTCTTCCTCAGCTGTAAAAAGCAGTGGCCCATCAACTGGTCGTGACATGATTCTGCTTTACTGGAAAATCATCCCTTCAGAAAACAATGACTGGTGCAAAAAATAAAATTCAATACTGCTGCAAGACAACCATTTCAGACAGGCTTATTGATCTGCTGATTATCTTTTTGTAATATACAGATCTTTTGGGCTGTCCCACAATGTTCATGTATCTGTTGGCTTTTAAAATCACGTTTATCAGTACAAGATAGAAATTACTAAATAGAGGAGCACAGCATCGATTTAGTGGCTTTTACTTCCATGTAACAGATTTGTTTTCAAGAGCTTTATATATTTCAACAAAATTTTTCTCTGTGGTTTAAAAATACGCTATTTCTGGCTCTCTGTTGCGTGGCACTAATAAGTGGGCTGTGAGTACATGATACAAAGCAAATGTTATCACAAGAATCCTTGTACGTGCTCTTCACAGAGGAGAGAATTGTAGTTAAAGCTCAAACACTGACAAAAAAAGATTAAAACCCAAAAAAGATATAAATCATTGTGCTCATTACTCCTGCCCAATCATTTTTGTGTCTCACAATGAAGAAGGTCTCCTTGATACTGAGATGTGTGGCCATTACTGTGGTGGCTTCCTTTGAAGGCTCCTCAGTATCCAGCAACATGATATGGTCCCTTTATCTAAATTACAAAGTCTGAAGGATGATCTGTGCCACAGAAGTTGCCCAAGCAAGAGAACAAAGCAGCTGAGAGTACCTGCAGTGAGCCCAGGAAGGAAAGCTTACAAAGGGCACCATCAGTTTCTCTGAGAGAGAGGAGTTGGGGGCCCGAGTGCCAAAGAAACAGAACTGGGACCTCCAGCTGGGGACTGGGGACCAGAGCAGCAGCAGCACAGAGCCCCTCCTGACCCCGCAGCTGCCAAACACACAGCAGCATGCACACGGATTTGCTGACAGGAGCACTTCCATGTCCCCTTTATTTATTGGGCTGTGTCTCTGACCCTCCCATCAGGCTGAGCATTCCCTGCTTCCTCCTTACACTGCTGTCACTCAGTTTATTATCTTGATTTATTCTTTCATACACACACACATATATATATATATATATATATATAACCAAACAACCCAGCAGGTTGGCAGTATTTCAGTGACATGGAAACCAGAGGGAGACATTGATACATGGAGATCACATATGCTGGTACTTAGGCTGAGGACTGACAAGTTCTACTGAAGCATGATATGAAAACAATAAATGCTCTTATGAGGGTGACCAGGAAGGGAGAGGCTGATTAAGTCAGTGCTTTGGAGAGCAGACACAGCTCTGACTCCTGATGCACCTGAGAATCTTCTTTCCATTTGTTTTTCTCTGTTGACAAAGCACTTCCACTAGGCATTAGAGTAATTTTCCAAGCATAGGCTTGGAAAAGAAGAAATGTCTCCTCCCCTCCACCCACACTTAAACCTGAAGTCTGAAAATCTGCTTCTGGAGTTGACTTTATTTCGGTCACCAAAACCCAGTTACGTTGCCAAGTGTTATCAATAAGTGACATTTTAATTATTGCCATAATAGCAACCAAACCAAGGTCACAGAGTCTCTGAACAACATGGCATACACCTCCATTCAGCAGGACCCATCCCTTCCAGGGAGAAAAGAGTGTCACCTTGAAAGAGTTCTGTCAAAGGGGGCTTGAAAGAGCTGCTGCAACTGGGAAGAATTTTTCTTCTTCTCCCTGTTCAGCACAGGGTGAGTCTCCTCACTCAGGTTCAGGAAATCTGAATTGGCTGCTGGGAACTGGGCTGGTAAAGGGGCAGTCACACCACTTAGTTTTAGTTATCTCCTTCGGTGCGTTGGTTGGCACCTGCACCTCTGTGGCCCTGAGCCTGCTTTGAGGGCAATAATAAAGCTAAACAGCACCAACAGCCCCTCTCCAGGTGCACTTCAAGGAAAGGGGCACAATCAGATAGAGATTTGTAAAATAAATACAGTTTTGTCAAAGCAGTAGAACATGATTTTTGATTTCATTTTCCCATGTTAAAAGCACTGACTGAAAATCTCTTACTTAGGATCTGATATCCAGGTACTGCACAAAGACACATTTCTTACACAGGAGAAAACCTCACCCCAAAAAAACAACAGCAAAACCCCCATGATTTGTTATGAAATTGGTCATTGATAAATCTGAAGGTGATACACAATCTAGAAAGGATTAGCCTTGTCTAGCCGTGGGATAGACAATTCACTGTAGCAAAGACCTTTTACAAAATGTAACAAGGTGGAGAAGGAGCCTGACACCAAGAGCAGAATAAAACGATGGTGACTCTCTCAGCGTATCCTGGTAAGCTTTAGTCTGCACAAGCATGAAAGTAACCCTTGTGAGCACACAAACACTGCACAGCAGAAACAGGCATCACCAGAGCCACAGCCCCAGCCAAAGCTGAGGAGCCCTGTCCTGGCAGGACAGTCCTGCAAAATTAAACTAAAAATACAACGTGAAAAGGCAATGATGTACCTGTGAGGAACAGGTGTCTTCATAAGAAACACTTTAGGCTTCACCTTCGTCCCTTAGGCCTAGCTCATAACTATGGGCAGAGCTCTACCTAGCCAGGCTCTGCTTCTCTGTACATTTGAAGTTCAGGATTATTTCCTTCACCCAGTCTCCCTCAGTTCAGGTCCTGGGTACCTCAAACTGCCCCAGCCCCTTCTTGCTGCAGGTCTGTTCAATTCCCCCCAGCTGCCAGGGTAACTGGGGTGGTGTGTGTGTATCTGTCACCCATGGGGCACAGCTGTTTCTCCTCAAGGATTCATTCCCACAGCACCCAGGGCACAGAGCAGAGGCTCAGTTCCTTTCACATGCAGCTCTTTTGGATGATATTTGGGAGCTAAGAGCTCAGTTAATGTATTTGGGCTTTAAATTGCATTTGTGTGTTGGAATAGAATGGCTGCACAGAGTCAGCCTGCTGAGAGTGCTGCAACACTCAAGGCATCCTTGAGTTTGTGTCATTCACGGAGTCTTTGTGTCATTCATGGCATCTTTTAGTTCATGTCTCTGCTGCTCCTGGGGATGTTGAGCCCTCAGATGTTGCCCATGCTGGAGGAACATCCCTTCTCTCCCCAGCCCTTTGGGTAGCAGGGCTTTTATAGCAATCTGCAACCCGCAGTAACCAGCAGCAGGGGTTGATGTATCCTCCTACTCTCTGGAGAAGCAGCTCCCAGACCTTTGGGCAGACCCCATGTGGGTGGCACACCCTGTGTGGGGGTGAAAGGAGACAAGCTCTGCTAAATCCACAGTGATCTCACCTCCACCTTCCAAAAACTGCCTGGAGTGGCTGTGAGTGACTCCAGAAGTGCATGAGAGCCTCCCTTTATGAAGTGCCCATCCTTCTGGGACCTTGGCAGTGAGGCTGAGGGGTGGCAGGCCAGGCTCTGGGTTAATTTGGGTAATTACAGGTTAAATCCTGGCCCTGGGTTAATATTGTCACACCACCTGGGGTTTTATTTCCTTATGCCATAGCCTTCTCTTGGCTGTTTCACCTTAAAATTTCACAACTCTAGTAAACCCCAAAGATCTCTGCTGGTTTGGCAGTTTTCCTGATCTCATAATTTCTAACACAGACACAGGAACAGATTAATTCTTCTCTAGACAGAATCTTTTTCTCCCATGCAGCACTTTAACTTTTGTAGCTTAAGTGCTGTATGTCCTTCCCAAATCCCACCACATGGCACTGCAGCATCCTCTGTCACTCCCTAAGTCAACAGTCTTCCCAGCAAGCCAGCCAGCCCAAAGAATGAATTCATATGCAAAAATTACATTATTCCTATAAGCGACTTGTGTTATAAATAAAGCCTGAAGACAGAACCCAATTCTCCATGCAAAGCCAATGTGCAGACTCCTAAATTAAAAAGAAATCTCAGGCAGGTGGAAGTGCTGTTTTGGGACCTTTCTGGTGTTGCAGTTGCCAAGGAAACCTCTTCCTTTGTGCCCAGTCAAAGGCTCTGGCTGTTTGGAGCCTCATCCCAGCTATGCCTGAATGTGCTGCAGCATCAGGATTGAAGGGAAACTGCTAGAAATACTCTGATAAAAGGAAATATTAAAAACAAGGGTTTCCTCATGAAAACATCTCTCCCTAAAGACAAGAAAAGGGGGAAGGAGTGGCTGTTCTCGTGAAGCTTGGGGGCTGTGGTTGCAGACTTCCATGGCAGGTGGGGGCCTCACCTTCAAAGGGGAAGGGAGAGGCTCACAGGGACAGCTCTTTGTGTGTGATGCACTCCAGCAGTTAATGCATAATAAGCAGCAAAAATTTAAAAGATATTTCTGACTTAAAAGCCACCCTCCTCCCTGTGGTGTTGACCTGCACCAATAGTTAAAATAACTGTCAGGAAAGAAATAAAATTAGTTCTTGTTTCATTACTACTTTTTTTTCTTGTACATAATTACCTAGTCCAAGGGTTTTCTATGAGTTCTGAGTAGACATCAGGGGAGTCTCAAATGGAGTTGGCTTTTTTACTTCTAGAACTGAATTATTTCCAGTGCTACTGGTTAATTTTTTATGAGGAATAAGAAAAGCAATTGCAAACCCACTAGAATGACGAGGACATCTCTCAAACCTTGGCTTGATCTTGGTAAAACTGCTTAGTTGCTGCTAATATATTTACTTTTCTGACAGTGATTTACATTAGAATCATAGCAAAACAATCCTGGTTTAATGGATTAGCCTTCATTCCTTGATGCATTTTTAGTCTAAAATTAATGGCACCCTCAGGTTACTTTGGGTTTTTTTTGTAAGTGGTTTGTATTAGCTACAACATATTGATGTGGCTTCAGTGCATTTAGCTTGCCCTTATTTTAGTGCAGGCTGATGTAATGGTCACTCTACATCCACCTAAAGTCAAAGCCCGGACAGGAGATTTACAGAGACACGGGACATAAGCAAAGTAGGAATGAAAAGTGACACCCAAGAATCTGAGATTTCTTTTCAAAATAAAAGGTAGAAGAGTAGAGTAGAAATTAAGAGTTTAAAGTAACTCATCCCACACTCTTTGGACCCAAATGCCCACTTAAATCTCTTAAACATAAAGATATGCAACAAAAAAAGAGTAAAATGGAGCAGAAGAGTGTTTGAATCCATGGTGTTGCTGTGGGATGAACTGTGCCACAGAACAGGATTCCATGGATCTCAATAGTTACTCTATTTTACCACAAATTATTAATGCCAGTTTACAGGACTGAGTACCATCACAAAAAACCAAAAAGAAAGCCACGTGATTTGATAATTTCCTACATATCCCAGGAAGGGCTATTTAAAACTGATCAGGAAAATGCATTTTTGGTAATGTCAGAAATCTCCAGACATTATTGCCATGTATTTTAGGGAAGGAAAGAGGAAGCAAAACATTCATCGTTCTAAATGCCATTTGGCTTTTGAGAGTAAAAGCACTAGAACAACAAGGGAAAACCACCCAGAATAGAGCAATCATTTCCACTTTTATTGTGGAAAAGGTTCCAAAGCATTTTTGACTTCACTGGCAAGATGCAGCTGCAGACAGAAATGGTTCTTGTCTCTTCCAAAGGGCAGGAGCTATGCCTTTATTGCAGCAGTTTCAGAATGCCTGAGAAAATTTTAGGGATTATTTGTAACAGGAAACAAAAGACCAGACAGCTAGTGCTAGACTAATAAAATTGAGAGGTAAAAATATTTTCCAGAAGGAGTTCTTCAACTTTTGTTTATTCCTTAAGAGAAAAGCCCTGTAAAAGGAAAAAATTGTTTGAAAGAGTCGTGTGGATGAAGGTGAAAGCCAAGCTGGCAAGCGCTGCAGTTTATGTAAGAATGCCAGGAGTGTGACTGGAGAAGCTGCTTCCCCCCAGTGGGTGGGAATCCTCGGCTTCCTCCCTCCTGTGCCAGCTCCCTTTGCACCTCTTCCCCTGGAAATTTCCTGGAACTCCCCACTCATCCAAGTGGATGTTCATATTCCCATGCCACGTGAGAGAGCCAGGAGTTTCTGGAACGGCTCTAAGCCAGCCCTGGCTCCCCCAGTTCTCTCTCCTCCAGTGCCTTTCTGAGCCCAGCTCTGTGCCCCATAACCTGGGGTGAATCCCCCCGAGCTCGAGGATCCCTGCTCCGGTTTTGTGCGCGTTCCAAGAGCTCCGGCACAACCCCTGCTGCAAAGCACAGCACTCCTGGCGGGTCTCGCTGGGGCAGGTGCAGCAGTCCTCCCCAGGTGGCTGTTCTTCCATTCTGGTTGGGCCACACCAGAGCCTGGTGCACACGTCCAGTCCCTGGCAGGAGAACACCCAGGGTCCATCTGCTACCTCCACCAAGCAGCCAGCTGCCGTGGCAGATGACAGGCTTCAGACTGACACGGGAACACAACAAAATCAGGTCTATAAAAAGGGTCTGAGCAAAAAAAAAAGTGAGAAACGTGGAAAATAAACCCCTGAGAAATACACTTAGTAAGATTTCAATTTTTTTTTTTCTTTAAAGGAAGTAAATAACTGTATAATCACTGCAGTGATCAGGTCCATCTCATGGGAAGGAAGGAAGAACTACAGGAGGAGTAGTCAAATCACTAAATTATTTTTTACTGTCTGCCTCAGGGAAAGTACATAGTATAAGGGAGCCATTAGCTTCTAAGAAAAAAAAAAATTAAAGTCATGCATACCATTCTCCTGTGCTCTCTTTTCATTTCCAGGGAAGCTCTTGTCTTTTCAAGGAAGCAGTGTTGCTTCCAGGAAATCTGATTTCAGAGAAATTCAAGGTCATATCTCTTACTTTCGTTCTGTTCATTTCCTGGAATGATGATGTGTCACAGAGCAACTACTCTTGGTACCAGCAGCAATGGTTGGGATTTTTGTTGTCAGCAATGGATTAATAGAGAAGTTCTACAATTTTTCTAACTTTTCGTAAGACATTTACAGCTAATGCCCGTTGCTTTTAAAATTACTGTCCTTGATGGAGATCCTTTGCATGGATATGTTTCCTTTCAGCTGCCTCTCATCTAACCTGTGTTAAGGAAACAGTGATACCGTTCATGAAGACTCAGTCTGATTTTTAAAAGAAAGATTGATGCTGGTTTTATTTTTGATATATAAACATCTTGTGAGATTTGCTCAATTTAAGTAAATCAAAGGAGGAACTTCAAAGCTGGCACTTAGGACACTTAAAAATGTCACTGACATTTTACATGTGACAGGACTGAGGCAGAGATGCTCCAAAAAGACAATTGTAAATTGCCATTTGATTTTGCTACAATTTTGTCATCGTCCCCCAGGACTGACAGGGAAACAAGTAGGAGATCAATATAGCTCGTGGATCTCTCTACCCAGTATATTGCTTTCACTTAGTTAAAGCTGATAAATACTGCAACTGAAGTGCCAAGGAGGAAAAATGAGAATCTGCAAGACTCACTGCAAATTAAAATGAAGAAGAGCAAATAAAACAGACAAAAAGATGGCTTAGGACATGTTTTAACATGTGCTCAGATATCACCACTATCATCCACTACGGATGAACAGTCAGAAAAGATAGGAATGTGCATTTGTACATCAGAAAATTTTTGAAAGTTGTCAGTTATGTGTCGTCAGTGAAGAGCGGGCAGAACGGAAAATGAATTTTGATCCCCTTTCCTCTCCTTTGGCATTAAACACACCAAACTGAACACAGATCTGACTATCTGCCTTGGAACCTCAGAGTCGTTGTTAACATAGAATTAGCAGCAGATCCAGAAACAACTGCTCAGTCACACCCAGGGAGCAGCACCACAAGCACCCAGCCCATGGGGTGCTCTTGCTATTTCTGCTAAAGAAAAGTTTCCTCTAAGAAATCACCTCAGGGTTGGAATGGTGACAGGAGATAAAAGTGGCAGAAATCAGAGATCTGTGTATGGCAACACCATGGCAGGGCCTTAATGATCCCTCCACTTATTTCAGCTGCCACATAGAGAAACACCACTGAGCGTCAGGATTTCAAATGAGCTATGATTTCTTTCTTTGCTTATACAGGCAAGTTATATTGTCTTCTCCTGAGCCAGGCAAACAATTCCCAGGGATTTTGCTCTAGTAAGAGCCCAGTCCCAGACTCCAGGAGCTATGGGACCCTCCAGTCTAACTCATGGTCACAGGAAATCAAAGAAAGAAGAAAGTCAGAATGATGTTTCTCTCACTACGTAATTTGCTTTCCCTTGATGTCCACATATTTAAAGAAAAATTACTTTGGCCTGTGCTGTAGAAATTAAAATTTCCCCATACCTTTTCACAGTGTTGAAATAGAAAAAACTGATTGAAGCTGGATGGTAAGACCTGAAATAGTCCCCAGCCCCATCCAGTCAAAGTAAAGACAGAGCATTTCTAGGTCAAGATTTAGCTCATCTTTCAGTAAACACTGAAGATAAGTCAGATGAATCTCCTTCCAAGTGCCAACTATAAAAGGACCATAAGGCAGCAACTCACTGAGCAACAGATGTGTGCTGGTGGAGGGTTCCTGTCAGGGGAACCTATTCCCCATTTTCCTGAAGGAGTCATTCCAAGTGTAGTCCTATCAGGGAGACTTTTTAGCAGGGCACTTCTGCTGACACCTCCTACATGCCACTGCAAACGTCCACCAGCTGCAGCAGCACCTCCCAGAAAGCCTAAACCAGAGTCCTTTCAGTTGCCACAAGGCTTGACTCAAGCCTCATTTCAGAGGGACATTTCTCTACCTTGCAGGATAGGCCACCTTGCCATTTGTTGGTGTCCCTAGTTTTCCAACTGCTTTAGTTCTACCCACCCACTTTGGTATGGAATTACACCAGGAGTTACCTGGTGTTTGACCAGTGCTGGTGGTGACATCTCTGCTGAGCATCAAGAGGTTTAATGTCAGCAGGAGCTTTGCAGCAGCCATGGAAGGATATTGTCAAAATGCTCCACACCAGCTGCTCTGCCTTCCAGCCAGCAGCAAATTCATGTTTAAACCATGTTTCAATTTAATCAAATGGACAACCCTCCTGTAATGCATTGCTTTCTGAAAATAGCTGTGACCATTATGTTTTATGTTAACTGTTAAAACATTATGGATGCATTATACAGTTAGAGTCCAGTAAATAAGGATTTCCACATGTATTTATCTGATTGAGCTCATCTTGACAATTAAAAGGTGGAAATACTTTCAGTTTGACAAACAGGAAAAGAAGAAGCATAAATGCATTGGGACTGATGTTTTCCAAAGTCTGAAATAAGTGTGATGCCCAAGGCCGGGAGCCAGGCACTAACATTTGTATGAGTTGCTGAAAATCCCAAGCTCTTTTTCTCTCAAACCACTGGGGATCAGTGATCCCCTCTTTCCAGATAATTTCCCCTAACAAAGTGAGATTTTATCACTTTGGGTAAAATGAGAGCTATAACAAAAAGGAGCTTTACAGGAATGGGCATCCATCTGTGGCAGCCTGGTTTTTAGGGAACTGACTGATGGGCACGGCACAGACAGCAGTTCAGTGACACAGCTTTGGGTTTTCAGACAGGGACACGGGATGTGTGATTTGGCTTGAGATGTGTTTCCAATAAATTTTGGACAGAATACCAGTATTTTGCCTCTATCCTTTGCGAGGCCAGATTCACACTGGTACAATACAAAATCAGTTTGACCCAAACAGTCGCTTTTTTTGTGGTCTGCTCCTTTGTATTCAGGCCAGCCATGCTCCCAAAGGCCTGACCTTATGAACATTTCAGGGAACAGGCACACACACAGAGCCCCTGTGAAAGGCTGCACGAGTTCCAGAGTGCTGAAAAACTCTTTAATATGGGGGTTGTGAGCAGAATCAATCACTGGGATATTCATCTGATGCTATTCAAAGGCCTCATAAAAATATGTGAGTATCTTTCATTTCAGGATTTTAATGAAGGTATTTATTGAAAACTGTGCTCTGTGTATCTTCTGGTTTTAAAACTTTTTTTAAGGGATAGGGTGGGGCTATAATCCAACCTAGCCCCCAAAATGGAAAAAGGTGCACTGATAATGAAAGTGCACTAAAAAAAAGAGAAAAAAAAAAAAGAAAGTGTAGTCTAAATACCCCAGAAATTCACACATAAGAAATTTTAATTTATTGAGGTGCTTCAAATATCAGTTTTCACCTTAAGAAAAGCAAATAGCCAACAGAAGACCTGACTTAAGGTATTTAAAGCTAGAGTAAACAAAGAAACTAAGATTTTTCAAATGAAGCTAAAATCAGTGAGAGGCAAATTCCTTTGGGGTTTCTTTCACTTTAATCTGATCCAGACAAAAAACATCTGATAGTTGCCTAAAAGTTAAAAGCAGTAGTGGTTTGATTATCAGTAGTACTGGGGGACAAGGGCTCTCAGTGAAGCCCAAAAGAGCTTGATTGATGAAGACCTTTCAGAACCAGATTATAAGAACCTCAATTGGCTCTTTTAATTTTTTTAATATGCTCTTATTTCTCCATTTTAATTTTCATTCCTAATAGTACATTTAATTATCACTTGCAGAAGATGTCTATTATTTGAATTATATTTAGCAGAATAATCCTTTTTTCCTTACTGTTCCCATTGAGAGCAAAATTAGGTTTGTACTGTTTTTTGCTTGAGATTGGTCTTGAATGAAGAATCTGGTGTGTGGTTCAAAAGTGGTTAAGATTCTGGTTTGCCTTAAAAAGCAGGAAATACTGCAGAAAATGTAACCTGTTTTCAGAATGGAAACGAGTTTTCAGAAGGAAAACTCTTCTTTGGGTATCTAGAAAGTGGCTGCTGATCAGGCAAAAGAGAATAGAGCAAGTCTAATACTAAGTAGAAGTAGGATTATTTGAGCTTTTCATGGTAGGAAAAAGAAAAGTCACTAAAAGTTGCCCAGAGTTAAAATAAGAGTGATTTTATGCCAAAATATGACCCGAGGCCCCACTCATCTTGACTGTCCTTTGTGAGAATAAATTGATGTTTCTACAAGGCTTTGGAGAAAAATAGTGTAAGTACTGGCACAATTATCCCCAGAGAACAGGCTGTACCCTGCTTCCCTTTCAGCTGCTGCTCAGCCTGTCTGCAATAAAAACACCCTCTCCACCATCTGGGAGAGGTCCAGCACACAGGCACGGTGGGAATCCCACACTGCTGCTGAGGACTCAATTCCTACCCCAAGTTCTTCAGTCCAGGTGCCTAAAATCAAATACCTCACCCAAGACCTGACTCCAGGCCTAAGTAGAAGTTTTAACCTAAAGGTGAAGGACAGACAACAAATCCAACCCCATCTGCCTGACCCAATTCAGGTCAAAGATTTGAAATGGGAAAACAACATGGTAGATCCCATCCATTACCCATTATTCTCTTAAAATCCCAATTCTTCCCAGAATTATTCCCCCCACCTCCCAGCAGTAATCAGAGCAGCACTGCAGCCCAGAGTCTGAGGAAGATGCAGATGTTGTAGTTAAACCACCCAAATTCAGAGAAGCAGAAACATCAAGGGAAGAGACATCAAGAAGGGCTTTGCATCATTCCATCTAATTTTCATTGTAAAAATGTAAACTTAGGTCTCAAGTGTCTTATTAGGCAAGCTCAGCAAATGAGTTTCACTTTTGCTGGCTGAGATTGTTTTGGCATCTGGAAATATGCTTTGGATGATTGGAACATGGTTGGGAATTTGAATGTTTTGGTTTTTTTTCCCCAGTCTTGTAATAGCCTCCTTGAGAAATGTCTTCAGACTGTTGCATTTATATTACTGGCCTCAGATAATTTACATCTAATCTTCCAGTGCTGTTAACAAAAGCTGGGCTAGCATGTGCATATGTAAATAACATTTTTTTTTAATGTGAAATCCCAGTTTAACTACTTAACAGACTTCAAAGCAGGTTTAACATCAGCAGTGTCTGCCACACTGGTTATTAAACTGCTTTCTGTAAGAGTTATGACTTCAATTTATTCACCTGTTTTGGCTGCAGCAAAGCCCTGTTTCCCCCCTTCATGCACTGAAATACTTTTTGAAAGAAACTATTTCAAAAGTGAGGTGTAAGCCAGCAGAAAGAGGATTGGGTAGAAGAAATTATCAGTGGAGGTCTTTGTGCCTCCCACAGGGTTCCTGTGATCCCAGAGAGGCTGGGTTCAGGTGTCCTGTTCTGTCTCTGACAAAGGAGGTTTCCTGCACACAGTTCAGGTCAGCACCATCACATCCTGTCAGGTGTGGCAAAGCAGCTCAGGAAAAGCCATCTGGATGCAGGAGGGGATGGAATTCCAGCGTGGGAATCCTTCACACAGCTCCCAAAACGGGCTGTGGGGCTGTGCAATCCCCCCAGGACACCAGAACACAGGACCCACCAGGGTATCTGCCAAAGACTGACTTGCTCAGACAGTTACAGACAAAAAATGAGCAGTGGGGAGGGAAGTGAGGGAAAGAAAAAGAAGAAAGACATGCTCCCATTGTTTCAGTCTTTATTATATTCTTTTGATAAGCGCCCCTTGCCCTCCAGAAGTTGGATTTTCCATTACATGAAGTGGAAGGGAAAGAAAGAGAATTATGTGGAATTCACTAGATTTTTTTTCAATAAGAGAGCAAAAAGAACGTAAGGGCAAATCCAAAACAACTTGCATTCATATTTCTCAAATTGAAAATTTCTATGATTTTGTATTTTGTAATATTCAATTATACATCATCTCATGATATATAAAATCAAAATAAAAAGCAAAACTATTTCCTGCTGTCCATGAGAAACAGATCCACCTACTTCAAAATATTTTTCAGGGTTTTCCTTCACAGAAAAATCTGGAATTTGGAGGGAAAAGAGGATTCAAAGGATGCTAATGCTTTGTAGATGGGGGCTCCCATTCTCCACACAAACTGAGTGGTCAGAACAATCTTCATCAAATCAGTCAGAAATATTAAGAAACCCTATTTAGAACAGATAATTTTAGAAAAAAAAGCACTGGATGATACATTCCTGGTGCTCACTGCAAAGCTTCCCTGCCCTTTGGAATGTGGTGGTTTATTGTAACACGTAGGTTTCCATGGCAAACATCTTATTTCAGTATAAACAGGGTAGGCTAAAAATGTATCTGCTGGCAGCAGTTAATGCCCAGGGGCTGTGGAGATCACCTTCCTTGTTTCAAACTAGTCACAGCTATTTATTATAAACAGATGTTAGAATGGATGCAGAATTGTAAACTCCTTAAATGAATATCTCATCTACATTCAGCAGGGCACAAAAGCTGAAAAATTCGCTGCATTATGCAAATATGCACTTTTTTCCCCAAATGTATTCCACCTTCTTCTGAATAATTCTCATGAATGTTTACTTAATGTGGCAAACTGAATGAGCAGAGGAAATTTAATTGTATTATTTTGTACAAATCTCCAACTTGTTAGTACCTGCATCTGCCTCGCTGTCGTAATATTGGCCCAGGGTAACTGAGCAATAACAGAAAAATGTGGGGGGCTCCATAGGAAGTGGACAGTGAGGATGGAGCAAGAATTTTCCTGTTTAACACAGATGACTTGATTGAAAGGGAGGAAAAAGCCCCAGAGGGTCACAAGTGAGATTCACGCAGTGCCTTGTCTTTCACTTATTTTGGAAAATACATAGAATTATATGATTAATTTAGCTTCATGTAAATCCAAAAAAAATTAATTACAGTTCTCTTTCCCTATTCTTGTGTATGGGGCAACCACAGTTTGCACAAGCCAACACAGCAAATTGGTTGTGGTGCAATTATTAAAATACAGACCTTGCCGTTATTAGGTCAGCATCACACCAATTGAATCATGTCACACCCCACAGGTAACAACACTGCATTTTATTTCTGTTTGTACAATACCAGAGAAATTAGGATCTGCTCAATTTAGGGCAATGAATTTAATTTTTTTCTCAGAGATTTTCACTTACAGCTCCAGAAATCACAGAAAACACTTTTAATTTGCACTTCTGCACACAAAAAAAACACAGCAGGCAAAGTGATTACATGCAAATTAAAAAAAAAAAACAAAAAACAAACCAAAACCAACCAACCAACCAAAAAACACAACAAAAAGGAGCTCCCACAACTCTCCTAGACATAAACAACAACTGACTCCTTTTAGCTTAATGGATGAATGACTAAATTGGTTTAGGAAGTCAGCAGTTCAAGAATTAATTGAGGATAGTTTCCAGTTTACTCTTCAAAACTTGTCTGCCTTTTTAATCATCACAGCCCTCACAGACCTGTTTTTCCTTGCCACTTTCTTCACCAACCTGGAAAGTTTTGCTCATTGATAAAGAGCCACATTCTGCTTCTCTCCAGCTGAAATACTGGCATTTCTGAGCAGAGCAGCACCATCCTGGGGAGCTGAACAAGAGACAGACGAGACAGCACAAACTAAAAAGGTGATTTTTGCTCCACTTCCAATCCTGGGGCATCATTCTGCTCATTGCTGGAAACAACGGACACCAGTGGTGGAAAAGGACCAAGAAATCAAGCAGAATATTTAATGAAGGAGCCATTTTCAAGCAACAAATTTATCCCAGCAATCAAGACTGCAGGATGGAAATACGATAATGAAGGAAATACTTGAAGAGATGAGACAGCCGAAGTAGCCTGGGAAAAGGCTCCCAATGAGATGTGTTATTCTGTTAGTGCATTTCATCATCAAAGAGGCAAAAAAAGTGGAATTAGGCTCATAATCATCGTTGGCCTTTACCCACAGTAAGATATAGTGGGCACGTAAATGCATCGTTGATTACTTTTATTTTTTAATCTGCTGTTGCTATTGTCAACATTTCAGCTCGTTTGTGCTGCTGTCAGACAGCAGCACCTAGAGCTGGTCAAACGCTGCCAAACTCTGTTTACAGAACGGGCTCATGAATTCTGAGCAGCTGTTTGGTTCAGCCGTGTTTGTGCCCCGTGTTGTTCATGAATATTCAAGAAAACATGTTTTTTTTCCACAAATGGTTGGAGAGTGGCTGTTCCTGTATGAATACATTCTCATGCAAACAAAGATACTCCTGGGGGAGCCAGAATATTTGCTAATTCACCACTAACTCCTTGTTTAAAAAGTTTGGGGCTTTTAGTCAGAAATCAGAAACGCTGTGACCTGACTCAATTAACCAGCTGGATGCCACCACACACAAACAGCAAACAGTAAAAAGGGGACAAAACTCAGGTATGGCAAGTATAGAGTTGAGCAAAAAAGTTCATGGAAAGAAAAAATCAAAGCCTTTTGTGAACAGAATAAGAGAGTTACACAGTGACTGCTGGTCCAAATGGATGAACAGCCTGGTACTCACGATGCATCTCAATTTGAAATCAGGTAACCATTGTTGTTAGCATATTTAAGAAAAGAAAAAAACCAAGCTAGGCTAGCAGATGTTCTCCTTAAAACTGCTGTCTTAAACTAATCAATTTCTGGGTTACATATGGCACTGGAATCTCTTTTTTCTTTAATGTTTCTTCCAGCAGAAAAAGCAGATAAATGATGTATCAATGAATCTCACGTAAAGATGAATCAGCTGTAACAAATGTGGGCACGACTGCCAAGCACGGAGCAGACAGGGAGTGGTGTGGGATGGGGATGTGCTGCCTGGCCTGTGCTGTGTTTACCAAGTCACAAACACCTTTTGGCTGTTCTGAGAGTTAAAAACCTCAGCCAGGATGAACGTATTGGGAGTTCTGTTTGGGGAAGAGCCCATGGAGCTTCAGACAAGAACCCCAGAACATCAAAAACAGAGGTTATGAAGTGCCTGCATTTGCAGGATTCCTCCACGAAATTTTTCTATGCGGGAAGCTGGACTCGGGAAAGAGAGAGACAAAACACACACTGGGGCTATTAATTATGTAGATGCATTGCTCATTAGCAAATGAATAAGTTGTATATTTCTGTAAATACAAAGGAAGTGGCACAGCAATAGAAATCAAATATCAGAGAGCAGTAACACACAGAACTGACCCTGGCTGGGGTGGCTCCTTCCTGTAGGTAAAACCTGTAGGTTTTATTTCCTATGATTTCAGGAAACCCTCCCAAAACTGACTTCAGCACGTTAATCTGTTGCTAAGAAGCAAATGAGTGCACACAGTCATGTCCACTGTTCTCCTTGCTGCTCTCCACAGTGTGCAAATTTTCTGGAGATTTTGGGTAATGACAGAAAGAAGCAAAATAGACATTACATCATTTTTAGAACAGCACCCATTTATCATAACACAAACATTATTATGTCAGTGTTGCTCAACTTGTAATGATTTTGAAAATTACTGCTTTTAAGATACTAATCAGGTTGTTAGGGAAGTAGAATTAACTACACAGAACATATCTGGTACAGTAATATAAAGCCTTTCTGGCCCCACAAAGCCCTTTTCTATTTCTTTTCCTTTATGCCAGCAGCTGTACATTGTGATATCCTCCTGGCCAGAGGGAAACTTCGAAGACCATTACAGAGCTCTGCAGAAAACCCTCCTGCTGGCACATATCTGACTCGTAATACACACAGTTAAAAATTATCTGACAGAATTTAATTAATATTCTAGCTTCTGCAATTAGATAATGTTATTCACACCTAGGGACTCCAAAGCACATACATATTGAGAAGAAATTAATATTTATACCTATACGTGTAATAATTCTGAAACATGAAAAAAAGATATGAAGATATTATTCGATTATTGACCTAACAAGACCCAACTCAAAAGCTAACTACTTCACATATTTCAGGGTATGGACTTCATTTGTGAGGAGGATGGGATTTACCATCTCATATTATAAACCAGACAATTTAGCTTAAGTGTTGTTCAAAATGCCCCATCCTTTAAAGCATGAAAAGCATTCCAGCCTCAGAAATTATAAGTATTCTTCTTCAGGGTAGACACTTTTATTAGTTTATTCCTTCCTGGGCACTCATCTTGGAGAATTTTACCCATTTACAACAGACTTATTTCCTTTTTGGCTTGGGGAATAGCTGGACAAGGTTTTCCAGCTTTTTATCCATCTCTGGCTAGAGGGATTCAGCCCCTTCAGCGTCCATGCAGTGGAGGGTAGGGCAGTGAGTGGTGTTAATTTCGTGCTACTGCACTGGGGAGCAAAGCTATTCTCATTCCCCTTTCCCTACTGCCAGGACAGGAGAACAGAGCCATTCCCACCAGGAAGTCCTGAACACTCCCAAATTCAACCCTTGCTGACCAAAAACCCTGCCTAGTGGGGCCCTTGGTGCTCTTAGCAAAATTTTCTGCTGTAGGAAACACCGTGAAAGGATGACGAGACTATTTTGGGGAGTCGAGGAGGCCACCTGTGAGCCAGGAAATCAACCCCTCAGTCCCAGTGGAGTTTCTGCTCTTTCAGCCAGCCTCCCTCTGTTCCACTGCAACAATTGGATGCTTCACCTGTGTCAACATCCTCTTTTAAAATCCTGCTTGGAATTTTTGTTAGCAACCCGCCCAAAACAAGGCTGACAGAAAGGGACAGCAAGAAGCTTGAGCAACTGCGAAAACACAAACTCTGCACAGCCCTGGCCACAGAGCACAGGGGCTGCCCTCAAGCAGTGACAGATGGCTGGAGATCTCTGGCCCTGCACCTTGTGGGTGCCTGTCCTGAGGTCTGAGAAGAATCCAGACCCAATTGCAGGCTCTCCCTGCAGCTGAATTCTTCCTATCACCTCTGTCTGTGCTGGTTATTTGACAGTAGAAAAGGGTCTGAGCTCTCCTAAAAGCCCCTTCCTCAAAAGAGTGCTCTCAGTGAGTTCACCCAGCCACCTCCTCCTGTGACATCCCCAGCAGCTGATTGCCTCTGAGACCCTTCTGCCAGCTGGGCTGGACTCACTCAATGTACTCAAATCATGGAGGAGAGGAGTGGGGGATGAAGGAAGAGACAAGTATTGGTCCTTTAGGAAATAAGGCTAAAAGTGGAACTCTTGCCATTATAGGAAGAAATAGATTTTCTGCTCTTGTAGTAAATAAAGTCTCACAGGATGAAGAATAACAGCATCAATTTCTATTTTAACAAATTCAGTTCCAGGAAATTTATTTTTTTATCCAAAGACACATCAGAGAAAATTAAAAGTCATTGATCTTGTTCACCTATTTCCCTTTCTTTTCCCTCCCAGTTTCACGTTCCAAGTGCTTACTGGGAGAATTAAACAGAGTCATTAAGGCAGCACAAGAAACCACTGGTCTGGCAGCATCTTATTTCCTAAAAGGAAGCCCATCAAAGAAACCTTTGATAGGCAACAGAGCACCCAGCTCCCAGCCCCCAAAGCTTTCATTTTTTTGGGAAAGTTGTGGCCCTGCATCCTTCTCAGCCCTCTTTAACTCCAGGATTCATACATGTGCTGACCCCAACTGACTCCCCAGGGCCTCCTGTGTGATGTTGTTTAGTTTGACCTTGTTACCCGCTTATGACAGATAAGAGGGTTGAGGATTTCTTTTTAGTCCTTCTCTCTCAACTGACTCATTCTGAAGAAAAACAATGATTTGTTTCTGTCACCTTTTTTATGAGTTGCTCGAATGAAGGATGGTTTTCAGCTTTTTAAAGTTAAAAAAGCAGAAAACAGGAAGAATGTCCCACTTTTCCAACCAAAAACCAGACTGATTTAAGCACTAATACAAATTTAGAGAAGCCAACCCTATAAGAGAACTATTTTCAGTTCCATCTCTTGAATTGCACAAGAATGCAGTTTTAATAGTTTCTTTCTAAAATTATTTTATCAAAAAGAAGTGTTGTTGTCACGGAATATCTGCTCATTTAGGTAACTGCTTTGCATACATTTCTTTTTTGTTGTTGTTGTTTTTCCCCTGTCCCTAACGAAAGCCTCAATTACGGCACTGAACATTTGGGCAAGATCTCAAATTAACTGGAATACATATCCTTAGAGAAATCAGCTGTGGATAATGAAGTTCATGACAATCCTGGAAAAACATCATCCAGCTGAGTAAGTTTTTGCATTTTGTGGTATTTTTTATCTCTCCCTACTTGTTCCTATGAGCATGTCAAGATGTTCCTTTATCAGGTAAGGGGGAAAATGGGCCAGGTTGCTGATAAATGCCTTACACAGCAAGTTGGTGACAAAAATGGAACAAGAGAAGTCTGAGGACCAGATTTTTTTCTTGGAAATTGAGCTGGATCATATTAGACCCAGATGATTCCATATAAACCTGAGAAACTCCTGTGATGCCATCAAATCAAATTATTCCAGCTTCTGGCAATAACAACTGAAAAAAGAAGCCTTACAGTTAAAGTGAAGAAGAGGATAATGGGCAGTGTCTGTTCTACCTTTTACAGCTGGATTTGTGTTGAGGGCAGTTCACTGGAAGATCCTGTGATACAAACAGCAGAGTTTTTAAACTCTCAGCTAAAAGAGGAAAATTCCGGTTGCACATTTGCCCCAGAAAGCTTTAGGGATTCTTGTAACCAGCCTAAAACTATTTTATTTTCCATTACTCTGAATTATTATTTTGAATATTTTCTACTGCAAAGGTGAAATGTTTCATTTTGCAGCTAGATAGCAGGAAAAGTATCATGTTAATTCATTGCTAAAAGTGCATATAAAATTCTAGTTGAGATTAAAAAATACATTTTTTTCTACTAAATTATATTGCCAGAATATGGCTAGAAATTATTTGCATATTCAGTACAAGGCTATGTAAGGCCACAGCTACTCACTGAAATAAATATGTCAGATGAAAATCCAAGGAATATGTTATAAACCTAAAAAGTAGTACCAGGAGCCTGGAAATCACTAGTTTGTAACCAAATAGATGATTGAGGAAAACAAAAACTTAATTCTTTTGTCTGAGAAGCAATGTTGAGAAGTGGTTTAAAGTTGTGGAAAGTATTAGGTAGAAATCCACAAGGCTGAACAAATATCCAGAGCTGTTCCAATAAACAAAATGGGTAAAATATTAGCAAGCTTTTTTCCACCTACAGCTTATCTGCAAAGGGAAGTTAAGGCTCAACATTTATTACAGCCAAAAATATAAAAGCTGCAATTAGCATAGCACCACATAAATCCAGGAAGAATGGTCGGGTGGGGTACAACTAAAGGTTAAAACATCCAGTCTGCCCTCATGGAGACTCTGTGAGAAGGAGGGATAGTAAGCAGGAAAATTCTCTGTGTGATTATGGAGTCACACAATCTAGAATTAATTATTTACAATATTTAAAAAAAAATTGCCTCTTATTTCAGCATGTTACGAGGCAGCAGCTTCTGTCTTTTGTCTCAGCAATGTGCTGCAGATGCAGCCTCCCAAAGATCTTTTGGTACAGAGGTTACACTGATTTCATTGGGAGTTGTGTTCTTAAATTCAGCTGTCTCCAGGCTTGAGCCAGGAAGGATTTCCTACCCTTTGGGCAGAGGCATGTGCTGGCTGCTTGGGCAGAGCAGCACAGAGCACCCCATCCAGTGAAGCTCAGAATGCTGCTTGGCATGCAGGAGTCATATGGAAGAACTGGGAGAGAAATTCTGTAAAAAATTTATCAAAAGTATTGAAAAATCCCTCTCTCAAGTGAGGCTGGGCTGCTCACCTCTCTCCTTACTGAGGGCAAGTTCACAGAGAAATGAACAAATATCATCTGCTTTATCTCTGGGCTGGCTTTCCCCCTCCCCAGCAGTGCAGTGTTTTACTGACAAAATAAAAACCAAATCAAAGAGAAACGAGTCATCCACGTAGCCCTAGCTTGAAGCCCGGTTTGATGGCCCTCAGAGGAGTAACAGCCCATTTTTTTCTCCACCAAAAAACAAATATTCTGGTATTTTTTTGGCAGTCTCTCTGTGGCACATCCCCCACTGCTCATCCATGGCCGAGCAGGGGTGACTGTGGGGCACTGGCAGGACCCTGAGCATGAAGGAGAATCTTCTTGGAGAAACCTCCTGAGGGCTGATAGTCCTGCTGGCCCCACTGCTGCCCCAATCCAAGCCCTTGCCAGGCTTGGGGTGTTGTTGGATGGCTCAAGTGTTTCAGGGGACTTTTTAGGTCCACTCCGTTCTTTCAGGGTTGCCTGACCAAGGCACCAGTGGGAAGAAGCACCTCACCTACAAGTGAGGCCTTGGCCATGGAGAATGAGCCTCCCCAAACCTTTTGGCTGATTCTTTTTGACAGTGGAAGGAAATGAGAACAGCCTGTGTGATGTGCAACCCTTTGCGATGTGGTTTAGTGGGTGCTGGTTGGGTTGGGTCAAAGGTTGGGCTTGATGATCTTGAAGGTCTTTTCCTACTGTAATGATTCTGTGAGTCTATTCTTTCCCAGCCCTAAAGATTCCATTATTCTATTCTTTCCCAGCCTTAATGATTCTGTGATTCGATTATTTTCCAACCATAGTGATCCCATGAGTCTGTTCAATGTCTGGTGAGACCTCCTGTGTGAGCCTCATGCCAGCTTCTCCTCTTTGGGTCCATGGTGCCCTCAGCCATGGCATTGAGTATGGGCAGGTCAGGCCAGCTGTGGCACCGAAAATGCCTTTCCACACCATTTTTGGATGTGCTGCTCAGCACGGTTCTCACTGCAAAACCCACTCAAGAACCAGCGAATGAGAGCAGGACCAAACCCACGTCCCCCACGACTCTGCACATGTGAGTCAGTGCAGGAATCAACCAGCAAAGCAAAAAGCCCTGGAACATCACTGGGAAACTGCACTGCTGCTAAACAGGGACTTGCACTGACTTCGAAATTAGCCCCAGTTCCCCTCACTGAATAACAGAGAATGAGCATTTGTTATAATACCTGGCTTTTACTGGTACATGCATTCAGAATTATTCCCTTGGAGTAAAAAGGCCTCTAAACAGGTAACTGTTCAGCTTTATTAACTAACAGATAATTATGTATTAAAATGCACTGAAAAAGCATTGTAATTTTTACCTAAACTACAACATAATTACAGCCTTTGTAGTATAGAGTATGACTGTAACACCATAATGAATTAAAGATGAGAAGTAAGCATATAGACCAGTTTTTGTTTAGAGTAGGCCTCCCTGCAATATTCCCCTTGTGAATCCACTTTCAGGAATATGGTCTAACTTTCCTTTACACCTGCTGGGCCCAGAGTGGCAGATTTGGGAACCACCAATCTGCAAATGAGGAGCAGAGCAAGGCTGTTCTGGGCAGCCAAACACGATGTGCCTGTATTATTACCAATTTCCTGAATAGCCCTAAGAGGGGTAATTTCTGTCTGCTCTGCATTTCCCCTTTCGAAACAGCTTCCTGGATAATGTGAGGCTGGCAGTTTTCTCCACCACAGTGCAAACATGAATGGGACCTGCTGGTGTAACAGCGCTGCTTGTTAGGCAAATGTGTAAAATTATATTTTTTTAAGTGGAAGAGAGACTATAAAAAAAGTTGGGCTTTTTTCCCCCCCATTTGGTACAAATATTCCAGTGTATCCCAAACAACTCTTCAGCTACAAATTTAAAAAATGTGCTTTGCCAAGAATTTTAACTGGTTGTGCAAATCTTTGCCATCTGTTGCACTAACTGCAGAGACAAACCCAGCATAATTTGCCACTGTAGCATAATAACATAAGATGGATGATTTATGGGGCCCTGAATGTTCTTTACTCAGAGCTGGGAGCTTTTGTTGGCCTTTGCACAAATTTCAAACGCAAACTCAAAACACGGGGCTGCTCCCTCCCTCCACTGCAATCTCCTCATGTCAAACGCAAATCCTCTAATATCAGATACACCATATCACCGTGCATGCAATTTGTTACAGGGTAACAAATCCAGGGGAAGGGTGCTATTGCACTCTGCTATCTTGGAACACATATAAATAATTCACACCTTTCCTATAAATATTTATCCCTGTAACTGCAATACTCGTTCAAATAAAGGTTTTGTCTTCATCCATGTCCATTTTCCATATACAAGCCTAATAATCAGAATTTTCCACCTGTTTCCTCCACTTAATTTATATTTTCTTAAAATTCAGATGTAAAACGTTTCTCATAAAAAAAGTCTCCTAATTTTCCTTTGTCTTTTTTCTTTTTAACCAATTCTTTGGCTTCAGTGGAACTGCTGTGGGTTTACATGAAAAAGAGAGAGAAGTCTGGGATTGCATCCTTCTATCAGTGTCCCACAGTCTTGGGGTGATTTTCTGACAGTACTTTATTCCCTAGCTGTCTGCTTTGTGCCCAGAACACGGCTGCTGCAGCTTTAGGATGGCTCCAGGGCAGGTGGGGCAGGGAGCCCTGGGCTCCTGCAGGGCTTGGTTCAATTTCTCTCTCCGGCGTGGTCCGTGGCTACACAGATTGTTACTTCACTGCCTTTTCTGGATTAATTTTGCCAATTTAGGCAAGAAGCTGCTGGGGTTTTTCTGGTTTTTTTTTGTTTTGTTTTTTTTCCTTCCGCAGGCCTGGAGGCTCTTAACTGGCAAAACCTTTCTGCAGTTTTTTGTTGTTTTTTTCTTCTCTCTGGCCTGGGCAGCCCTGGCCGTTCCGAAGCCCCGGGAAAGACTGAGCCAGTGAAAGAAGGGACATCAAAATCCACCAGTTTCGCCTGCTGTGAGGAGGAAAACCAACGCTGGAGGATCAACAAGTTTCCCATCTGCTCTGCGAGCTCCTCTTCCCTTTCCCAGAGACAAAAGGACCCAGTCACCATTTTCTTTCCCAGGCCAGGAGGTCAGCCCATGTATTTTTCTTCTGTGGGCATTTTGGAGGTTTTTTTGTTCTGCTGTGGGTGGCTGTGTGTGTGTGTGGGTGGAGGTTGAGTTTCTGGGAATTCATATCTAGCATTCATTCTATCCTTTTCTGTGCCTTGTGGGCACCCCCCACCCCTCCTTTGTTTTTTTTTAATAAACTTTTCTCTTTTTTTTTCACTTTCACCCGCTGATACAAATTTCTCTCATTGCCAGAAGAAAAGGGAGTTATTGAAGCCCTTTCTCTTTAGAGGAAATGCTCATTCCAGGGTGTTTACTCCTGAAAGTTGTCTCCAAACTGAGACATCCATGGTTTTAAACAAAATCATCAGGATATTATCAGCACAGCTGTATGGTGGAAACATATCTGAACTGTAACCCAGGAGATAGAAAATGTCCATGATCTTTCCACACCTCTAAATGCTAAACTCTCACAAAATTATTTTCTTTTCTTTTTTCACTTGCAGTCTCTTCAATTATCTCTTGAAAAGGAGAACACCCATGAAAAAAAAAACCCAAACAAACCAACAACCCATCCTGATATGTGGCAGCTTTAAAAGCCAAAATTAGACATTTATTGCTTATTTACCTCAGGAAGAAGAACGGGGAAACAGGAGAGAGAAGCAATGGAAGCTATGAATGCTCATAAGCAAAAACAGAATAGTCAGTCAGCTACAAAATGACTCCCTCCAGGCTGCAGCACTTTGGTTTTGCCAAAAAGTCATCACCAAAAAAGCATCTTGGGAGAAGAAAATTCCTCTAAGTGGCCAGCTTTTTCCTGAGGAGAGATATTATGAAGCATAAAAATTATGTGCTGCTTCTGTTCCATGAACATTACATAATTGCTAGACTAAATAGCCAGAATAAACAGAGAACAGGCATTTTTACTGAGCTTTGGAAGAATAAAGCCATAAAGAAAATAACTCCATGAAATTTACAGGAGAGACCCATTTCAGACCATATGCTGGGAAGGAGCTACATCCAAATGTATGAGTCAATGTGCTAGCAAAGTGTTGCATGTGGAGTTCGTGAGCTTGGGACTGCTGGGGGCTTGTCTCAGCACTTCCATGCTGGTCTGCTTTTATCTTCCAAATCATGACACATCTACTTGACTTTCTGCAGCAGGAATTTTCCCCCCACTCTTCGCTGTGAATCTGAGCAGAGAAATTAAAAATACTTGACTTGCCCATGGTGTGGACACTGCAGCATCTGTGTAATTCTTTTTTAAGCTCCAGAGCCTTAATTGATTGGTTTAGGCTTGACAGGTTGAGAAAGTTGGGGCTGTTCAGCCTGGAAAAGAGGAGGTTGTGTGGAGACCTCAGAGCCCCTTCCAGTATCTGAAGGGGCTGCAGGGAACTGGAGAGGGACTCTTCATCAGGAGCTGTAGTGCCAGAGCAAGAGGGAATGGCTTCAAATTGAAAGAGGGGAAATTCAGATTAAATTTACAGAAGAAAATCTTCATTGTGAGGCTGGTGAGGCCCTGGAACATGTTGGCTGGAGAAGCTGCGGCTGCCCCATCCCTGGGAGTGCCCAAGGCCAGCTTGGACAGGGCTTGGAACAACCTGGGATAGTGGAAGGTGCCCCTGCCCATGGCATGGGGTTGGAACCAGATGAACTTCAAGGTCCCTGCCAACCCAAACCATTCCATGATTCTGTTTTGGAATCATGTGACTACACAGCCCAGTTATAGTCAGCACTGACTGTATTCTCTCCAGGTATTCCACAATCCAGATCCCCAGCTTTTTTTTTCTCTGTTGTCTTCAGACTAGGCTCTTGTCTCTTCATTTATTTTTATGGTGTGATTTATACAACTTATAAAAATATTATTTCAAACCTGCCTGCAAGCAACAGCTGTATGACTGCATAATTACCACTAAAAGACAGCAGTGCTAGGAGAAGATACTCTCACACAAAAAAACTCATCTGGCATAATCACTCATTTATTTGTTTAATAGCTGAAATTAGTGAGAGAACAGAACAGGGATGATAATGAGGGCGTTACAAACAAGCTTTGCTGCCTCACTCTGCCAAGCTCTACCCACAAGCTCAGCATCCCCCAACTTGAACCGAGACTGCCAAGTACAGCTGGCCCAAAAATGATTGCTCTGTTTTACAAGCTAAAATTTGTTTTCCTTCCATACTGAATAGTGGAACTTTTCAAACATGTTTTCTTTTTTTTGTGAAGCAAACTGTGCAGGAACGTTCACTAGGTGTGGAAAAAGAAATAACCATGAGGGGGATGATGTGGGAAATGTTTCTTCCAGCAGTCAAAAGTCCAGGATGAACCTCAAAAGCTCATCATTAAATTGGGAGCTGGAGAGTAAAGGATGAGCTCCCTTGGGCTATGTGGGGGCCACATGTAGCAGTCACAGAAGTGACAACTGGGTGCTCATGCCCTGCCACTGGAGCATTGGTGTCCCTGTGGCAGCTGTGAGCCCAAATGCTGCTGCTCAGAGCCAGAGAAGGCTGAGGACCAGAGGGAACAACTGGCCAAAGCTGACTGGGAGGCAGCAAGGTCTGTCCCCCCTCTAAATGCACCAAATGTTGTTAAAGGCAGGACAAGACACTGAGAAACTTCTCACCACCCCAACCAGGAATTCAGATTTATTTCCCCTTTTTCTACCTTTCTGGCAGGACATGACACTGAGAACATTCCCACCACCCCCAGTAAACAACATGGGTTTATTTCCCCTTTTCTACCTTTCCCAGCATCCTACAGGATATTTCAATGGCATTTCCAGCTGCCCTCCACTCCTTAAGGGTTGCTGATTCTCTTGCTGGACAAGTGGGCTCTAGTTTTTCTCTTGGAAAAAAAAAAAGGTTTTAATAAATTGTAATGCAAAAATATGTGTGCTCATGTTCTACAGCTTCTGTGAGTCAGTGCTGAGGATGGCAAACATAAACAGAGTACTTGACTTGCCTAATTTGGGCATTAAGCCTTTTATCTCAACACTGAGTATCAGAAGAAGGAGAAAACATTCAGTCTTGTTTTCCAACATGAAGCCATTTCACTGACAAGCAGCTCCAGCTTTGTCTCTATCTCTGTTACAACTCCTTGAAATCCTAACATTCGGTCTGGATTAAGGGAATTTTATTTGCAAAACTACAAATACAGCTTGAAACAGCATAACTTGTTTTCCATCTGTATTTAACAGCAGAAAGCACAGCAAAACCTTCCTCACACCTGACCAAAGGCTTCCCAAAGCCACTGCATATTAGGTGACCATGGTAACTAACCAATACAGGCTTATCCAAATTATTTTGGCTGTTGCAAATATTCACAGCATCAATGACAAAAATACCCTAAAGTGTTATTTAGAAACCAGGCTTTTACTGACAAGACAGAGCCCAGGATCTGGCACATATGCTGAGGAGGAAAACATGCCAGAATCATGTTCTCCTCCCTCCTGTGTGGTTCCAAGCCTGGCACAGGGCTCACTCCATTAGCATCACACTCCATCCTGTTAATTACTTCTCGGATTAACACTCCAGGTACTGAACTGGGGGAGACACTGCCAGCTTCCAGCCCCTGAATTAGAAACACAAGTGTTTACCCACCTCAAACTTGCTCAGATGGATAGGAAAAAATTATTCAGGGCTGACACTGCATGGAGGGGGAGAGGCTGTGGGATAGCAAGTGCTGAGGAAATGATGGGAGGGGATGAACAGAGCCCTTCTCAGCAAAGAGCTCCTGCAGTGGTCCTGTGGCTTAACTGATAAGTGACCCAGAGTCTGGTGACATGGGGATTTTTTAATTTCAACACAAAAAATAAAGGAGAGATTCACTTGCTGAAAAGAATGGTGAAAATCAACATTTTCTGCTGCAAGGCAGCACAGAAGAGAAGGATGGGCACAGGTCCTTGTTTTCCAGGGAAAGCTACTGGTGAAGAAACCTACCTTCAAGTAAGGAGAAAGGGCAGAGTTAATTGCTGCTGCTGAAAAACCTTTTTTTACACTGTTTGTTCTTCAGCCTTGGGGGATTTGGGTCACAGGACAGGACCTTGGATCATGGGACACCTCAGCTCCATGAATTCCAATTTTCAACATACTATTTCTATTACTATTCTCACCAGTCAGCTACTATTCCACATTGGATTTTGGTCATGATTTCTCTGGGGAAAACAGCAAGACTCTCATGGTATCAGAAACCCCAAAATCTCGACAAAAAATATGAGAAAAATCAGTCAGGAATGCTGTTTGCAGTCTGTCACCAAATAATTATTCCAGTAGATGGAGTATTTGCTGTATGGAAATGGGTCAGAGTTTTTTTTCTTTGAGTCAATAATTAAGGCTTTTTTCAGGTGTTTTTTCTTACCCCCTGATCAACTGTCCTCTGAATCTAATGGTATTTTCAAGAGAAAAGAGTGGATTTTGGATCTGATACTTCACGGCAGATGGTGTAAAGGACTACCAGCAAGGAGCACTCCTTACTTAGAGGTCAGAGGACACCTTCCCATCCCTTTAAATGGCTTAACAGCTCTGCAAGAATAACAAATCCATTTAAAATAGGAAATCAGAAAGAAATAAAGCCATGTCAGGCACCATTAACACTCCCATGTGCAATTTGACCTTGGACAGCTAGTCAGATCTCTTGTTCAGCTCATTCATCATTATTCTGAGCTGTCACCATGAACATCCTTTCTCATTAATTATACATTAACCTCATTCATGACTTTTAATCTATAATGGGTCAGGATGTTTAAAAATAATTAAACAAGAATGTGCAAAGGTAATAAGGATAATACGTGTACTGGAGCTTAGGACATCTGTCTGCAAATCAAAAATAGGTGATGCTGAACAATTAAGTGGGAAACAAAAACAAGAAAGGAGAGGTCTCCAAATCTCCAACCTTGCATTTAGAACAGCATTAGCTTTAAAAGGTTCCCGAAATATTCAGCTTGTAGACTTCTGACAATTTCTTTTAAACTTAACTTTCAAAGTAAGGGAAATATGATCTGCTGTAAGCAGATTAGGGGATCCAACTGTTAGGAGCCAGCTCAGATAAAATAAGGGTGGGTTCTTGACAATATCCAGGCACTCTCCTGCTGTTGAACTGCCCACATTCCGGGGTGGGAGGGTCTCCACTGGGTGGGATGGTGTTTGACAGGGTTTTCAGAGCACACTGTGTCCCTGCAGCTTGATGCATCCATCTCCTGGGGGTCACACCAGTTCTCAGTGGGTCCTCTAACCTAAGCAGTGGCCTGATTTCCCAGCAACCTGGGATTAGAGCAATCCTCTGAATCTGTCGGTCACTCCTCTGCTCTGAATACTGGATTCAGCAGAGGATTTACCTCTGTGCTTCCAGCACTGATAATGTTTTAAATCTGAAATTATTATATATTGTTCCTTCCTGTAATTAATGGAGTTTTCACGTCACACAGCACTGGGGCACCTTGCTTTTTCAATATCACAAAGGACTTTTCATACTGTGGCAGTTGACTGCAGTAAGCTGAAAGTGCCAAGGTTTCCAAAACAGGCTTGAAGCAGAAATAAAAGTTTATACCCCAGGAAGAATTACTACATGCCACACAACACAACATTTCAAGCTAAAATTATGTTTCATCAAAGATTTAGGGAAAAAGGATTAGTTTTTTAAACCCAGCTGAGTCAATGAATCTTGTATCCCATATACTGCTATACATTATGTCCTGGATGGATTTCGCAATGCAGCTCGAGGCTGTTCTAGAGAGGTTGATTCAAAGAAAAACAAAAAAACCTCAGCAGAGAGGACATTTCACTGACCTACTTTAAGAGAACTTGTGAAACCCACCAGCAAAAAGATGCCCAGGAAGGTGGTCAAAGAATATTGCACTGCCTGGGAAGCACTCAGTGAATTTTAGAATGGTAATTTATGGAGTTCACAAATGATAAATTATGGAGCCTGAGATATATACAGAAGGATTTACCCAAAAGAGAAAAAACAGAAGAACTTGTCCCAGCTGTAAGTGGATCCCATTTGAAGTATCCAGACTATGATTTATTATTTCCTAAGAATCTAAAAAACCCTTGTGAATCAGTTTTTACCTGATCCAGGATTTTCAAAGGAGAAGCCGGGTACCCAGCTACCTTGGGGAGCTTGGAAAATCCCTATTTCTTTGAACAGCTGGATTCTGCTCAGCTCTCAAAAAATACATGTATTTCAAATATTTTTAATACGATTTTAACCTCAAAAATATCCAAATCCAAGGGTAGGTGCTTACTCTGCTAACCTGCTGAGGATTCTGTAGGACTCTGCCTGTGGCACTGAATAACACCTTTGGGTAATTCACTGGTCAGAGGTCCCTGGTGTGTGACATCCACAGGGGTGCGTGGAAGGTGTTAAAACCCAGCCCTGCTTTTGCCTCTGCACTGCAGCAGCTCAGGCTTTTAACTCCAGCCACCCCTGGGGCAGGTGAGCCAAGGCAGCCATCATCACATATTTACCTTTTCCTGATGATCTCCAAGCACTCACAGCTACTAATTAAACTCTAAGGGCTTGGTAATAGGTTGAGAGGAATATTTTCTGCCATACCTCAGGTGAAAGAGCTGTTTCACTTAAACATGAGCAGCAATTGGCTTTAAACCCAAAGAAACCATTTTTATGATTAATCACGGATCTGTACGTAGTAAAAAGTACGATTAGGTGGGCCAGACTCAGTTTGTGTTGAAATGAGAAAGGAGACTACTTTTTCATTCAAAACACCTTTACACTAATGTATTTCTTTCTTAAACTGAAGTGGGCATATTGTTTATGCCCACATGGAATTCCAGCAATTGGCATTACTGATGATTTAGTCCCTGAAATTTATTTTTTCCTTAAATCTCTTTCAGAAAATCCTATACCATGTATTATCAGAATCATAACTAAAGGACTAGTCAGTATTTGTAATACTCCCAAGCTGACCCATATAACCTGTATTTGGGCAATGTAAAATCAACTTAATATCAGTAAAACAACAGTTGTTTGGGTTTTTTTAAAGGGATGTTAGTTTACCCCTTATAAACCAGCTCTAACTTCCGTTGTCAGGAAGTGTCTTTTACTCAGAATTCCAACTTGAGGTGGGGGACCAATGAATAGAAACTCATAAAGGCAGAATTTCTCCTCTGAGGGAGGCATTGGTGTTTAAAAAAGGAAAAAGTTGCATCTATAAAGAGAAGGAGTATTTCCAAACTTTCTCTCTGTGTGGAAAGTAACAGAAATATTATTACATAAATATTAAAAATAAACAGCCACACCTGATGGCATAATTAAAGGGTTAACATGTTCCAATCCCCCAAATGTCATCCCTCCTCTAAAACTCCCACCATGACAGCAGTTACCTATCTGGTGAAACACTTCCACAGCACCTGGGAAAAAGCCTCACGCAGGAATTTACTGCTGAAAGTGAACAGGAGAGATTGTTCCAGATAAAATGTCAGTTGTCCACAGAATCACTACATCCTTCCAGGCTGATTCCTGCAACACCAAGGAGAGATTCGCTTCCTATCCCAAGCCCACACTCAGACCAACTGTGACCTGCTCTCTGTTTGTTCTGAGTGCAGAACACTTTTCTTAATTATTTCTGACTTTTTTTATCCAGCGTGCTATAAGCTTCTTATGAAGAAAAGGAAATAAATAATTCAACTTCCACTTATTCCAGGAGGAGACTGGCTGCTCTAACCTATCCTCTGAGAACAAACGAGCTGGCTGTTCACATACAGCTTGTTAGAGCACGACAAATAAACGTAGGCACGATATTGCAGTGACAATAAGGATGGGGAATAACCAGAACTGCATTTTGGGCTGGAATCTGATGCTGGGACCATTTCCAGTTCCCTCCCTGGGGCTTGGAAGTTTGGTTACACTTTTGCCTGTAGCTGCAAGGCAGAGACTGGTAACAACTGTCAGTGCAATGTGGAGTGAGGAGGGAAGGATGGAGCCAGGGAGAGTGTCAGGGTGTGGATTAATTCCCCATCACGGGTGTGCTCCAGGCTGCCGTGTGCAGTGCTTGGAGAGAGCCCTCCAATGAGCTACAAGTCTGAGAAATGTGTTTCCTTGGCCACTCAGGAGCAAGACTGTCTGGCTGAAGTTTAGGGAAGTCTGTTGGAAATATTAATGTGTTAGGGCAGCAGGCTGGGAAAGCTGCACCTGCTTCAGAGGAGCCTCTCAAAACACACATTCCTAGCTGCCTCCAGGAATGCTCCTGTTTTACTTGGAACAAATGGGGGATGAAACACTTGACACAGGTTTGGACCAAAATCTAAATTTTCCACTTTCCCAGGGATGGAGTCTCTGAATCTCTCTCTGTCTGGCTTAATGAATCCAGAATTTCAGGATCCTTACGGAAGGATGATCAGGGTCTCACCCTGGAGGAGCCCACAGGTTGATGGATCGGGTGAAAGACAAGAAATGAGCTTGCACCCCTTGAGTCCTAAGTAAGAAGACTCATATCTAGGCCCTGGCACACTGATTATATTGGAACAACAGAGAGAAAGCTCAGACAGTCTCCCTGAACCTTCCCTGCATCAGCACCTGGCTGCTGGCCTGGAGCCCTGCATAGCCTTGCAAGGAGGGTGGGTTTGGCACTGCAGCCTATTTACAACACCACCAGAACAGGGCCCATTGTCCTCATTTGAAAATGTTTCAGCAAAATGTAAAACCTCTGTATTCTTTCCTCTGAAAGAGTAAAATATGCAGTTGGGTTGGAATTGGCTTCACACACAGGAGATCCGTGACTTGCTGAGAGAGAGAGCTGCATGTGTCACCAGGCAGAAAGATGGAGTGTCTGGAAAAGAGGAAACCATCCATCTCGCCACCCTGACCTTTGTGATAGCCAGCTAGTGGTATGGGCTGAGCCCAGCTGATCACTTCAGACTTTATTGCTCTGTTAGTCCTTTTTGACTGACAGAGCACCTAATGGATAATAAATTACTGCCCTCCACTCAGACTGGGGGCTGCCTGCTTGTTGCTAACACTGAATTTTCAGAACCTACTATCACTCACTCCCAGCTTTTGCCATTTAGAGGGATGCAACTTCAGAGACAATAGATAAATACAGAGGACTTGAATCTCAAGGGGATGTGTGGGGAATTAACAGCACGGTGCCCTCTGAATTTCAGTGTGACACAGGCTCCCACATCCCTTGGGTCTTTTCGAAAACCTTGCAGCTTTTCTTTTGTGCCTGCTGCAAACCCAGAGTCCTCTCCCTCAGGCATCTGGGGGTGGGAGAGCAGAGCTATTTTCCTTGGCCCCTCCACAGATCCTTGTTGCCACCACTAGGTCTCTCAGTTCTTCACCCATGGAAGTGTCAATTTTTTGAACAATCATCTTTCAGTGCTTTTGTGAAAAAAAAAAAAAATCTGTCCCTCTGGGGTTTGGTGCCTGTCTGCATCTCCAGCCCCTCCAACACTGCACAGACTCAGAGCTTTCATTACACACTCTCCTTCTCCCTCTCCACTGAGAGAACAGTGAGATTTCCAGAACCTCTTTATTTATGAAGTCTGTGTTACTTGTTCCTATAACATTTATTTTTCTCTCTCTTTGGAAAGCACAGAAGTTCAACACAGGCCCTTAGAAATGCAGCTGCTGTTACTTTTCAGCTGGGTGCTACTCTGTGGAGAAGTCTTAAAAGGGAGGCTCGAGTGTAGGAAATTAGAAGCAAGTTTGCATCACTTTGGAGAACAATACATGAAAGGCTGTAGATTTTAATCCAAGATTTTTAAGATGAGTGTTTCATCCTGCAGCCTTTACAGGTGAATGGAGATTTGGAAGTCTGTTTATGTACAGATCCATGGAGAAGTAGACAGTATTTACTCTTAGGATGGAAAGCCTGGTGGGTTACACAGCAGCCCAACTTTATATCCTCAGTTTAGGAATGTGCTATGGCTGTTGAAGACAGCATTTATGTACCCCAGTGAACTCTAAGTGTGAGCTGAATGTTTAGCACATATTTCAGTGCTATTTTCACAGCATGGTCTATAAGCAATGTGTTCCCTTTACCCATGCTTCCTACAATTCTACATCCTTATATTACAGCTTATGGCTTAAAAAGAAGGGAACTACGTTGCTTCACTTACCAGTACCAAATATTTTTACTGAGAGTAATTGCTTATCCAGAGTTTGCTTATATAAGAATTAAACACAGTATTCCATTAAAATTATTAAAAATATCTTTCTATATCTTTGGTCTCTCCGCTTCTCCTCTAATGTTCAGAATCACATAAAATAGTAATGAGCATACATAGCCTTCTGCTGTTTTCATAGACAAGGCAGTAAAAGAGACAGTTGCTGTTCCCTTGAGTGCCAGCCCACGAATCAGAAAGTCTAATCAGCCACAGAGTCTGACACACTCGATAGTCCCTGTATTTCATTACTGCTATATTACAACCTTTCCTATTTGAATTCTGCATTCTCTATTAAAAGAAGCAAGAAATAACAGATAATCAAATGAGGGCAATAAGAGAGGAGTTAAAGTAACTCTCCTAACTCCCCCAGCCCAGTGCTTTGGAATTCTCTTTCCAGTGCAAGAGCTGCTCTGAAAATACCTGGAGCTGGTACCTGGCATAGTGCAGCCTCACACTCTCCTGGGGCTGGCTTGGGAGGGGTCAGCTTTGCTGGCCTGGGCAAGAACCAGCCCTGGTTTGTGGTTCTGCCTTGCAGCAGAAGCTCAGTGCAATCCAGGGGCAGGGCTTTGTTCACTGCTTGCCCTCCCCACGCATCTCCTGTGCCTGCAGTATTGAGGTTCCCTTGGTTCAGTATGGGGATGGCAGAGGGCAGATGTTCTGCAGCTTCCCTGTGGGGCAATGCAAAGGCAGATTTCCTGGGAGAATCCTCTGCTGGGCACTGCCAGCCTCTGGCTGTCTCCAGGAGGGTGATGCAGCGTGGCTGGTGTGACATCAAAACAACCTCTGCTGACACTCTGGAACAGGAGACACCTCTCTGCACCAGCCCACACTGATCTGTAAATTAGGCTGTGACAAAACAAATTAGGTTTAATTTTGCATAGCTGTCCAATGGCATTACTGCATGTGCCATTACCTAATTCTTTGAATCGATAATTTGACTTTGCATGCTTGTACCTTATGAAATTGAGACAGTCCAATACTTGTATGCAGTTGATAAGAGTGGCACAGATGTATATAATATCAAACAATAGATGTCACTGTTATGTCAATAAAAATGGGTTATATTTACAGTTATTGGTAGTTTCAACCTCCATTGCATAAAGCTGCTAAGCTAAAAGAGTAAAGCCAGAGCACTCACTGACACACAATGCTTTTCTAAACATGAATCCTGTACCTCCTTGTGTTTTGTCATCTATAAAATTGCACACAGAAATACTAAAATAAAATAGAAGCCAGTTTAAATAAAATAAAACAAAACCCCTATTTTGCTATGGCTTTATGCAAATTGGTCACACAAGAATAGCACCACTGCCCATAACTGGGAGAAAAAGCAAAAGAGATGTGGAAAGTTTAACAGAAGAAATACCAGAGGTGGAAACAGTCCTGCTTAGACTTCTTTCCTTCAAAGAGATGGGCAGTGTATTTATTCTTCTCTCCTTGGAATGGTTATGTGGAGGATGGGCCACAGGAACTGACCAAAAGGAAAGGACGTGGTTATAAGCACTGAGAGGAAAGAAATGAGGGAGAGGCATTACAGGTAACATCCCACAGCAGTGAAAGAGGAGGACAGTCTGCAGGAGGATGGAAGTAAGTATCCAAGCAAAATTTGGGCTCTAAAGTTCTATTTCAAAATTCTTAACACTGCTTGAAGTGATGCAAAAATATGAAAACTGGACTGTGAACAATGTCTGAAGCTCCAGAGCAGCGTGGTACCCTTTTGCTCAGCTGCAAGCAAGACCTGTGGAGAGCCAGCTTTCGGGTGATGAACAAAACCAGCGAAGTCCAACAAATGAGAAAGAATTTAAACATCAGTTTCAGGGTAAGACACAGAGGAAACCAGACAGGTTATCACACAGCAGCTGTTCACCAGCTACCACTCTACTCCTTAATATCAAGAACACAGTTCATGCAGAGAAAACCTCTGTGCTCAGTGGTCCTAGGAGCCCATTTGTAGCCATAACACAAGACAAAAAATGCTTCTCTCTGACTAGCTTATTCAGTCAGAAAAGGTGGACAAGCATTTTGATGCTTGGTACTGTCACCAGTCAGTGCCCAGGAGGAGCAGGAGGCTCCTGATGTCTTGCATCTTACCATGAGTTTGGGAAACATAAATTGCTTCAAGCAAAACCTAAGTCTATTAAAAAAATGAAAGCTGTATGGTAGATATTCATCAAACCCCTTTCCTCCAAAATGTGAAGGAGACCAATTATCATTTTGTGATAGAGAACACCTGAACTGCATACACAAGTAGGGCTTATTTCAAACAAGCCCACCAATGCTCTGGAAAGATGCTAAACTTATATAATGCAGATTTGATCAGACCTACTCAGTAAAACCCCCCTATTACAAGGAGGAGGGCAACTCCCTCCTCCAGTCCAATACCTGAGGGAATCACCAGGAGTTTTCTGTTTTGCAGGCAGAGCTGTGCTTACTTTGGAGAACACTGTGATGCAGATTTAAACATTTCTGTGCTTATTTAGCCAAGAGCTGCAAGTTTTGCATGTAACCAGGATCCTTAAACCTAAGATTTCCTCTTCACTTGAAGTCATCTCTCCGAATGTCACCTTCCAGCCTCTGGCTGAAGAAATGATTAGGAGGTCATAAGAAGAATAACTTGATAAAAAAGTAGAAACAAGAGAAAACTTGAAGGAACAATCTGAGGAATAACAACATTGTTTTATTGCATATTCCTTCTAGCGTTAAAGGAGCGAGTGAGGCAGAATACCAGGTGAATTGCTTAAAAACATAAAGTCTTTCAATATGAGGTCTTACCTGCTTCTGTAGGAAAATAAAAGGACAATTATACAAATAAATCATAGCTGAGGTGCATATTTCAAAGATTCATGGGAGTCTGGTACCAGGTAGGAAATGGGATGGTTTGGACTGTGATGCTGCCTGATAGCTCAGAGGAATTTCAGCCACTGGGAAATGTAGATATAAAAATCCAGTGGTTTACATGTACTTTTAAAGCATTGAGATACAGGATGCTCATGGACATGATGACATTGAAAATGCAAAATCCTAGCCTCTGTGAAAGCACAAATATTGATGTGCATCACTAAACATATGTTGCTGACTAAAGCTATTATTAACGACAAGTCATTCTCTCCTCTGGAAAATCCCAGTTGCCTTGGGCTTTGTCTGAGCAGAAAGCAGAGAAAAACCTGAATAAAACCTTGTGAGTTAGCCTCATGTTAACAGGCTGAGCTGTAACACTCAGATAATAGCAAAGCCAAAAATACAGAGCTAAATTCAGCTGTCCTTGATGCTGAATGCAGCAAATTGCACAGTGCTGTCACAGAGGCAGGACCAGAAGGTGTCTTGTTCTCCCAGACTGTCTTCACAGGGTACAGATTATTATGATCCATTCTTTGCAGCTCCCATTTTGACTGAAACCTCAGAACTGAGCTAGAAACACCAGATGCTGCATTTTGGGAAGCTGGGGGCTGCTGGTGAGGTTGAACCTCACTTATTTCACTGCCAGTTCTACCCTGGAACCCTCCTAGAGCAGCCTGGGGCCACCTCCTATCAGAGTTGCTGTGTGCCCCAGGTGAGCTCTTGCACCACATCAAGATGTGGCTTTTCTGGGCCCCAAGAAAAGATATTGTTCCCCTGGACTGGCACAGAAACAAAGACAAATAATAATGCCTTCAAGTGGTCAACAAAGTCTCTGGTTATCAAAGGTACTGAGGAGCCCTGCACAGGCTTGATCACAGGTGCCTGAACCAAGAAGGTTTAAGCAGGTTTTGGTGTATTGCCAAAGTCAGGTTTTTAAATGTTCTATTTCTGGTGCCAAAAATCATAAGATTAACTTCCTGTAAATATTTTTTTGGCATTTAAATTCTTTTTATAAGCATTTATATTGTAGCTTCCCAAGTTTTTTCTGCTATCAGGAAGTCTAAAAGATTAATCACTTAAGGTATAATTCTGACAATTGAATAATTCTGGAAGGTACAAGGGGAATGAAAAAACCTGCATTTTGTGAGAGATGAGAGCTGGCACTGCAAGCAGAAATTTTGAAATGAAAGATTCTAAGATAGATGCAACAATATTGCTGCTGATTGTCTGGTGTGGAGTATCACAGCCAGAAAGGCAGTTTGAATAGGAGTGGGAGATGGGAAGACAAATGGGTGTGAGAGCAGAGGGCAAAGCAATTAAATGCTTCAAAACTGTTGTGGATGAATCAATTTTATTTTTTCAGCTGTCACACATGTGATGGGTTGAACTGTCCTGTCTGTTCAAGGGAGCATTCCTCAGCTGAGGAAATTCAAGCCTTTGAGGACTGCATGGGGAGGACAGGCAAGAGTTGGAACCAGCGATGGGGAAACCCAGCCAGGAGTTCAGCAGAGACTCAGTCAAGCTATGGAGGCACCGCAGTGCTGCTCTGACAAAATTAAGCGGCAAACACAAGAGAAGTGTGGAAAATATGAGTATATTTTACAATCAAAGTTGTTCCCAGGTCAGAACTAGGAAGGCAGCAGCTGGAAAATTAGACCAACATTTATCTGTCTGTCTTTGCAATGGGAACTGCTCTGGCTTGTTGAGTGTCTCTGTTCAGTCCTTATAAAACACTGAAGTCAAGCAGAGGCATCTGAACTGTGGGTGTGTAAATCTCCTAAGTAAAATATCTCACTAGCAATGAAATCTCACCTAGAAATGACACAGGCAGGAAGAGAACAGAATTAAGTCCTTGAAGCATGACAGAATAGCAGTATTTATGGTTAATTATCAGGCATTACATGATTAGATTAACCAGGTCCTATTTACACAGCGGTTGCTTCTCTTGTTCATTCAGCTACAGTCAGTTATAAACAAAAACACATCCCATAAAAGGGTTTCAGTTGTTTAACAGGCTAAGTGAATGGCTGACCTCACTATAATTAATTAGGGATATTTACTTAATTGAACATTTATGGTCACCGGAGCAATGCAAACCTATACCCCGGCGTTCTTTGATGCTGGTTTCATTCCAAAGGCCAGTAAAAATTAGAAGCAATTTTGATTGAATCACTGCAAATTTATGAGTTGGGCTCTGTGGTCACATGTAAACATGGTTAAACTGCATTTCCAAACCCAAAACACAGAGGGCTATTTATTCTGTGGCTACAAACTCAAGGACACCAGGCAGAAGTCGTGTAAGTCCAGGTAACGGGAAGAAGGGGTTCTGCACTCTCTACATACACAGCATTTATGTTCAGAAAGCAAAGGAAAATATGTAAATTGAGTTCATCAGAGAAAGAAAAGACGTTAATCAACACTTTACTTACACGCAAAAATTGGGGGGAAAAGCCAATTTAGTTAATTCCTTTTGTGTGTGCTGTGGGAAGCAGTAGGGTGTGCTCAAGAGTCACTTTCCGAGCTCAGCTGCAAACAGCCGCCTGAACGTGTGAGTATCAACAGGGAGAGAACCATGTTCCTATTCCCTGCAAACCATCCCACCCTGGTATGACTTTGTTCCAGCTCATTAACACCGTGTTTCTAGAACTGTGCCCAGCTCAGTTAACCCACAGCCCTTTTTGCCAAAGCGGTTCGTGCCCACGAGTTACAGATAAGGCCACAGCAGGAGAACAGCAGGAACTCAGACCTGGAGGAAGGACCAGAGCACAGGAAGCCAAATGAGTGAATCTGTCTGATGCCTTGCATGGAAAATACTTTGTCCACCCAGAGAAAAGGGAGCCAGCTTCATAGTCCCAGGCAAGGGACTAAGACCCTGTGCTTGCATATGCCCCCGTGGTGTCCTGCTACATCCAGCACTTAATACACCAGAATCCAAGACAAACTCTAAGGAACCTCAAGGAAGTTTCTTTTCAGAAAGGAGAAAACCCTCTCATGGTAAATCCCCTCTGGAAACAACATATTTTTATCTCAATCTCGCAAGTAGCACCTATGTCTCATTGTTTCTCTGAACACCACAAGCTGCTGAAGCTGGGACTACCAAAGCAAATAAGATGCCAATGAATAAATGCTTGTAGAGTGCACTGGAGCTGAAAAGCATGGTGTATGATTACTAGGAGATGACCAGCATTTAAACAGTAATTGCTGTTTCATAATTTCATCACTGAAAACAAATCTCTGGTTTGGTTCAAAGACTGCTGAAGTCCTTTTGTTGTTTTCATCAGACTTCAGACCAGAAATTTAAATATTTGCTGGCACAAACTGGTGGATGGGACCAACAGTCGGAGCGTGAGGAAATGGAGGATGATTAGAATCAGTTAATTAGGTATGATTTATACAGTTTAACTTCATCCATTTCTTTGTTATCCTTTCGGTATTTTATGCTAATAAATTTCCAGATGGAATAGTAATCATAGATACGTGCCTGATGCTTTGACCTCCCTGCAAAGAGCAGTTTTTGCAGGGCTTCCCCTCAGGAATGATGCCCCAGTCTGGGCCATGCACTGATAAGCACTATCAGATGGTGCTTTTTTGGATGCAGCTTTTCTGACCCTTTGATCTGGCAAATCTCCTCTCATCAGGCCTCTGACACAGGGCACTGACTCCCCTGCTTCCCTCTGCAAAGCAGGCACATCCTCTCCCCAACAGCCAGGCAATTGCCATCATCTTTAGTCTCATTTTTCTGAAGACAGGTTCCAGCATCCTTTAATGTCTCATGAGAACATAGTTAAGAAAGAAAGAGAGAAGGAGAGAGGGAATAACGTGAGCTGATGCTGTAATAAAGTCATTGCTTATGCCATGACAAAAGAACCCTCATTTCCCAAACGTATCTTGCTCAGAGATGACAGTGCTTTGCACTCCAACACCTTTTTAAATCACTCCAAATGCCTCCTGCCCTGGAAAAAATACTTTGATTTTGGTGCAGTTTGACACAACCCTGGAGCAGGCCCCATCTAGGGAGTTAGAGAGGTGTGTGTGTGTGCATTTTACAGGCATGAGGGGGAAACCTGCCTAGATAAAGTGAGATAAGTTTTCTGTAAATTCTTGCCTTTTCCTGCAGTTTGATCCTCACAACTGCCCAATTTTACTTTCTACAGTGAAAAATAATTGGAAACAACACTGTAATATTTTCCTACATGTCTACCTCCTACTTTCAAGTGCCAAGAAGCTTTTATTAATATCAGTCCCCTCCAGCCTGGTTTGCCTGTCTGCAGTGGAGATGTCTGTGCCTCACTCATTTCCAGCCAAATCAATTAGGGAAAATTTGGCATACAAAATTTTCTCTCTCCTTGAGAATGGTCTGGAAGATGGCCTGGATTTGGGAGGACTGAGTGTTGGCAGAGGTCTTGCCTGACATGTGATGCTTGCCACGCATTTCAATCTGCTTCATAACATCTTCCATGCTGGTGACTCCTTCCTCTGACAGCCCCATCATTTGGATCAGCTTCCCACACTCTCCTCCTTTTCTTCCATTTCACAGGGTCATAAAATTCACTCCCATAAATCTTGATAATCAAAGTTGTGGTCAAAGTGGAAGGCCTGGTTGTCCAGGTACCATGTGAGGTCCAGCTTCTGCCAAACTTCACACACATCATCATGTCCTGGCAGGGCACTGCCACTACACCCCAGTGGCCTCGATGCTGGTCATGGATGTGCTTTTTGGGACCAGATGAGGATTGAAGGCAAAGACAAGGTAGAGATCCACCTGCTTGCACTTGCTGGCCCCTTTCTCAATCCCCTCCACAGTGGTGCTGGAAGAGCTTTCCTGGAGCTTCCTCACCAGTGCCAGGCGGATGTGCCCATCCCTGGGCTGGGTCTCTGTGTAGGTCACAGCTGGATGCACTCCAACTGCCCAGCTGTGCCCACAGCTGCGGGCTGGAGGTGAGGGCTGGAGCTGTGAACATCCCATGGGGCTCAGCACTGCCTGCACCCAGCTCTGTGTCACTGCCATCCCTCAGGGGGCTGTGGAAAGGGTTTGGCTTCCAGGCTGAAAACAGCTGCATTTTTAATCATGGGTGGAAGGAGCACATGAAGCTGCCATCACCTGAAAAGCCTCTCCCAGCCTCCAGACTGGTGTGCAGCTGCTAGGACACATCGTGTCTAATTAGATCAGTCATGTTGTGTTAAGGTAATGCCACTGACACAAGAATTTATAGCAGTGACACAAGCACAGGGACTCGAGAGGGCCTTTTTGTCCTGCGGTGACCACACAGAAACGCTGAAAACACCACGTTGTTTTCACATGCCTCAAATGTAAACTTTGAATTCTTATAAAAGGCTTTGCATGCCTTGAAATCCCACTTGGCTTAAAAGAAAAATGGAGTTGCAGTGGGTGTTTCTGCATCCACAAGGAAGAACTTAATATCATTTTGATAACTGGAACAGCTAATGATGTTTTTAATCCATTTCTGTAATGCTCTTCAGTCATCCAGTTCTCTGAATAGAGGATTTCAAAGTACTGGCTGCAGGAAATGTTTTTAACATCTTGGCTTACATAAGATTTTTGGTTCATTTTGGTGGGCAGATTCAGACCTCCAGAGATGAGGACTGCTATTTACAGAACTATTCAAGTGCTACAAAAGCTCTAAGAAGAATGCTCGCACAAATAGCGGCAAACTTACATAAAATTGAAGCAAAGAAAACCAATTCAGAAGGTTTATTTTAGAAGGTAATTATTAATCTCCATTTGCCTTTTGACTGCTAACTTGAAGCAGGCAGTCTGAGATTACCAAAACTTACATGTATAGAGAATCTATGATGTCCTTATTTACCAACCCTCCTGTGGACCCAAACCACTAAGTAAGTGTGTAATAATTTCTTGAAGGTGAGCAATTAATATCCATATTTTTTGCCTGGAGATGGAGGTACCATGACTACAATTGCTTTCAACTCCTTGTGCTTGACTAAGGCCTCATGCCTTTGAATGAGCACTAAATGTAATTCCAAACAGTTCTACATGGAGAAAATATGTGAGTAGAGAGATAGAGAAATCCAGTTCCTGGGTCCCCATCAGAAAACACCGGCCTGGATGTGGAGCAGTAAATCTTGTTGTAAATCCAGGGAGCATCTTGTTTGATAGATTTTGGAGCGAGAGCCTGCGGTGTACACAGCCAGGTAAGCCTGGAGAAACAGAGAGCGCCAGGGATGTAGGGCAGAGCAAAGCCTGCTCAGCTTTCCATGGCAACGTTGTTGCAGAGATCCTTGCTTGAATTCTTCTGCAAGATCCAGGGGTCAGAACACCTCAGTGGAGCCGGTGAGAGCTGTATCCCATGAGCAGGAGGGGTGGGATGAAATCAATCCTTGTGGCAAGCTGCCTTTTCTGTTTAATGTTTGGAGACCTTCTTGCAATCTCAGATGGGCATCACAGTTCAGTCAAACCCTTGCTTGAGGAGTCTGACACTCGCTCCTAGGCAGCTCAGCAACATTTATCCATGTGATGTTCCTGCAGGGTACATATGCTGCAACATGTGCTCAAGGAACGCTGCTCTCGTACCCACCAAGCTGTGGAAGCAGTTGCTCATCTGAGGTTCAATTCTTCTTGTAAAGAGAAGATGACTCAATTCCGTAAAAGCAGTGAAATAGCCCCAAATAAGTGTAACAGAAATCTAAGTTCAGGGAAGGTTGGCTCCTTAAAGGAGCCAAATGGGCTGGGGACTGCCACTGAATTTCAGCTGGATCCGGAGTCATCTGTCGGTGCTCTGAGAATAAACATTTTCAGCCCAAATAAATACTGAAGGAAAACAGGGGACTGCCAAGTACTCTTAGTTGTACATTTCCTGTATAGAATCATAAAATGGTTTGGGTTGGAAGGGACCTTAAATATCATCCAGTTCCACTCCCCTGTCATGGGCAGGGACACCTCCATCTGACCTTAAACACTTCCAGGGTTGGGGCATCCACAACTTCTCTGGGCAACCTGTGCCTGGTAATAAACCTCAGTGTGGGGCCAGGATAATTTGGATCTATGATGATATACTTAGTAAATTAAGACAACCGCACTTCAAACCCTCTGATCCAAAAAAGGAGCCAAAGATGTCAGAATTTCTTGTGGCTGGACAATATGCTAAGGAAACTAAAGGATAAAATTGTTGCATATTGTTTTATTTACAAAACCTGCTAGTTGCCAATGGTGTAACTTCTCAAAAAATAAACCCAGAAAAGGCATGCAATTTTGTTACCTTCTTGGCAGAAATGGTCCGGAGAACATAAACATCCAAATATGTGTTTTAAATATGAATTTCCCATGAGACAAAACATCAAATTAGCTTTTTTACAGCATTGCTGCAAGCTGACACCCAGCAGCTGTCGAGCTCATTAGATCACACCAGGCTGCTCCACTTCCCTGGTACAACCTGAAAGTTGATTTAGTTCTTGGTGAGCTCAGCCTGCACCCCAGACCCTCTTTCCCAGGAAACCCTCATCAATTCTCCTCTCTTAAACGAACCACTCCTGTCTGAGACCCTGTCTATTGAATTTGGGTGTTTTTATAACAATAAGAATGTACCTGGATCTATCAGCATGTTTGTTTTTAGAGGGGATGGCTGCGATTTCCAGCTCCTACATGTTCTGATAATGGTTGAGCTGCCGTGAGCCCACAGATTTAACATTTTAATTGGAAATGGAGACATTTGATTTTCAGAGGCTACAGAGAATTTCAGACCTCAGTGGGTTCTGCTTCTGGTACAGATATAAACTCATCACAATGAGCATTAACACAATGAGCATTTTGAGGTAACTCAAAACTAGAGCACACCTTACAAAATGGGAATACTGTGCATCTGCTTCAGTCATTTATATAATGGATTAATCCTTGTAAGAAAGCTCCTAAAACATGGATGACCAAAAGCCTGATTTTTATAGAGATTTTGGCTGCCTCTGCACTGGACAGAGATGTCTCTAGGAGAAAACTGAACAGGGGCCTTCCACAGAGATGTGACAGCCGCTTGCAGTGGCTAGCTGACAAAGCAACTAGGAATAAACATTTCAAATGCACTTGTATTTAAATATTTTAACCCATTTAAAATAACCCCTTTTCCCCCCTTTATTTCTTTAATGTAATGTTTTGTTGCCATTCAAGACTTCTGGACCTTTAGTTGAGGTGTGGCCTCAGCTAGGTCTGATCACTTGCTCTCGCATCTTTAAACAATATTTGCATAGGGCTATTACGTAATTCTAGTAAGACACCTGAGCCTGTGAGTTGTGGTGCAGCAGTTCCCACTTGCTGCATTTCACAGCTCTCAACCTTCAGCCTTGCTGCAACAGCATCAGCTCGTGAAGGATTTCACTCTAAGCCACTCCCAGCAGTGCCTTGCTGCTCCCTCTTCATGTGGGCATCTGCAGTGGTTCTGTACACAGAACTAATACCTATGGCAGTGCCTCCTTTATAAAGAACATGTTTTTAAAAAGGGAAAAAGACTGTACTCAGTTTGAGATTATGTGTTTTAAACTCCAACAGTGTTAATAGTTTTGATGCCTGTGCATTTACAAGCAGCTTATACCCCGGATGGGGAAAATGAGACCTTAAATCAGCACCGTGATCAATTAACCTGTAATTTAAAACAGAAGTGGAAAAATTCTCTTCATAAAGGATAAGGGTTCCTGCATGCACCCCTAGGGAGGTGCTTAAATCCTTGGCAAACACAGAGTGGCTCTGGCGTAGCCCTAATCTGAGCCAAGGGGAACCCCGTGATCTCAGCATCACCCTGCGAGACCAGAGCAGCTTCCCATGCCAGCCCAAAGTCATGCAGAGACCAAAGCTCCTTCCAGTTCTCACCAAGCATCATTTTAAACCTAGACCAAGAGGATGTTTTGATGCCAATTTCATCTGGGTTTCAGACCCCAAGTAGAAAATTAAGATGAAATTACTGCCTCAGTGCTGCACCTTCCCTGCAGGGTCCTGGAGGAGCAAGACACAGCTGGACAGAGCAGGCTGAGGCGTTATGGTGGTAGCAGGGAGTTATTCTGCAATATATCACAGAGTTTATGCTGGATTACACCTGAAGAATTGTCAAAAGGAAATTTTGATGCAGACCCAGATACTGTGTTTAATCAAGATTCATGTCCATGGCTATTTTTACAGATGGTTATTTATTGATCAGCACAAAGGTGGCATCTAAAGACATGAGGTTAAAATCAGGACTCTGTTGTGCTGAACAGCATGTAAATATTTCTAGAGCAAGACAATTTTTTCTTGGGTGAGTTTTCTGTTTGGGTGATAGACAGTAATTAGATAGGGAAGAGGAAAGGACAGTGTCTCCAGAGAAGGAAGACAGCCAACCTTTTTCCAGAGGCTTTAAAGCTCTTGTTTATCTACAAAGAAACTCTGAAACAAATGCTAGCACATACTGTGCAACAGCTTAAAACCTGGTAACTTATTCAAGTAATTTGAAAACTTACATGAGATTTGTTTTTTCGCTTTTAAAAATACCACCATATTAAGGAAGAAAATATAGGATTTGCCGTCATGCTATGAGTCATCAGAGAATAAATGCAATGTGCAGCAGCAAAGATGTAATGCATGGTCTGTTAAAAGAAGATGCTTTACTATCACAGGATGTAAAAAATAAATAAAATTCCCACATTTCTTCTGTTGCTTTTCCACTGCCACCCAGCCAACTGTCAGCTTGTTCTACTTGCAGAAAGCTGTGGTTGCAACCCACAACATTAATACAACCAGTCCTTCCTGCCAAAAGCCAGCACTGGGATGGGACATGACAAGGCAAACAACAGTTTGCATTTCACACTTCAGGGGAGCTGAAGGGATGCACAGCTCTGCCCACACACACTCCTTGCAAGACCAGGATCCTAAACACAATTTGTGAAAATAAAATAATAAACAAACAAAAAAACCAACCAAGACCAAAACCAACAATATAAAAACACCAAAACCCCAAAGCAACAACAACAACAAAAAACCCACCAAAAAACCAAACAACAAAAAAACCCCAAAAGAAAACAGACCCTAACCTCACCAAACAAACCACATGCCTTGATAAGGGAAACAACTGCTGCTCTGGAATTAGGAAAGCACAGATAAGGTTTCCCATCTGAGGGGTTGAGAGGACTTCTGTAACATTGTGTAGGGAAGTGGGACCATTGCCAATTCCACAGACACCTCTTAGAGCTAAGCTGTGCTTCTCTAAGCAATGGAAACAACTTCCATTCATATTATGAAGCAATAAAAAACAAAGCAAGATAATTATTGGTGTTGTTATAGAAGAGGATAAATGCCAGCAATCTCAATGAAAGTCAGGGATTATGAGTTGCCAAAACCAAAAATTTTTTTAAAATGCAAGCAATATATTCTTTTCTCAATGTTTTAATGAGGCACAGTCAATTTTTAGTATTGTGTTTTTACCAGTCTCTTCCTGGCAGAAAGCAGTGTTTAAAATTAATGTAACTAATCTGAAAAATCAGAGAGTGAATAGTGCTAATTCCTACAAGTTTAGTTAGGTCTAGTTCATTTCATAGTTAGAAATATTCTGTTAATGTTTAATACATGGAGAAGCTTTTAGTAACAAATTCTAATTATGGAGTCTTTCTGACTATCCTCATCTGATTGAACATGTAAACAGAGCCATTCTCAAATGCTCCAAGACCCCTCTTACACGACCTTGATTGTCAAAATTGCAGAGCTGTGCAGTCACGTAATTGTTTTAAATTTTAACATTTCAAAGGACTTAATTAAAATCTGATCCTACTCGTAGGGCCATGCAGACATAACTGGTTTTTATCTATAACCAGGATCCACAACTCTGAACCCTCTCTTTGCAGTCAGGTATCAGCAACCAGCACAGAGCTCTGGCTCCCCTCTTTTCCAGGCCTTTCTACCTGCAGGGCTGGATAACCCCATGCTCTCTGAAGTTGTGGAAGGAACACAAGGTCTGTGCAGTTCTGAAAGCCATGATGGCTTTCTTAGTGCTCGCACTCAGGGATTTTAAGTGACTTGCTTTAGATAGTGAAATTTGAAACCTGAGACAGAGAATAATTTAAAAAAAAACCAAACCCAACCTGTTGAAGGCTGTTATCCTCTCCTGGCCTGCACAAGCAGGAGCTTGCTTCTCAATTACCTACCTGCCACTATGATGATTGATTTCAGTGCTTTATGAACAGCACATGCAGCTCTTCTGTGTTTAGATAAGAGATTACAAGGACTATCAATCCTCATACTCTTGCATTCAATATTAACACTGTCTAGAATTAAGCTGCTTCTTCCATGGACTAGTATTTTGTAAGTATATTAGTAGCAATTCCAACATGCAGAAGGGAGGGATCCAACCTGCCAGGTATAGTTTAGAAATGTTTTTGGCTGGTTAAGTTTATTTCTTCTGCCAGGTTGGGGATGTAACATTTGAGGATAAATAGTCTCAAAAGCCTGTGAGGATCTGAATTAGAGCTCATCCAAGAGACTGTTGAGTTCTCTTTTTTTTCTTCTTTCTTAGTAGAGATAGCATGGTCTAGAAATTTTGGGAAGATGCATGGGAAAGGAGTAACATTTTGAGTTCAAGGTTTAATCCTGACAAAGCAAATCCATGAGCTCAGGACGGGTAGTTTATGTCTCTACCCATCTCACGCAAATCATAGAAAAAATATCCTGGCATCTGTCATGGCCTTCAAAAGACTTAATTTTTAAAAAGGGCTATATTTGTGCTCAATATTAAAACAGTCTCATGTGAAGTAGTACCCTGTAAGTAATAGGTGATGCTGAAAAAACCCTGACTCTAAAACTGCTGTAGATATTTAGAATATGTTGTGTCCTACAAGGGAAGTATGTCTGGAGAAGCAGTTTTGGTATCTCACATTCATTCCATGAAATGTGTCCCTGGCTCCTGTGCCCTGGCAGTGCTCATCAGTTAGCTTGTTCAAGAACTAACAAACAACAATTTATACCCTGACAATGCACCTGTGTTCATACAGCCTCCCTGAGAAATCACAGGTTCTGCCATTGGATCTCATAGTCAGAGACAAAATGTCCAAGTGTTACCTCTGGTTTGCAATGTGCTGTCTCTCCTTTTGCTCTCCATGACAGCTCATGCAGGAAAACTGTAATGACCTTCAGTTCTGCAGAGCATTTGGGAGATTTAAAGAAATAGGAGCGAACCTTTCCAAGTTGGGTGTTACTCTGAGAGCCAAGAAACTGCCCTGACAAAATGCCAAAGTCTTGTGGTCAACACAAGTGGTGATTCCCAGCTACATGGATGCCAAGTTCCAAGCCAGTTACCTAACAACTGATAAAGAGCCAAATTCTGACACTCTTCCTGGCTTGAAGTGGTGATTTATTCTGATAAATCCTACTGCAGTGCCAGACTGAAGGGCTGTGTTCTCCCATGGGTGAGCAATGACTGTCACCAGCCTCACCCTTCCCTTGACATCTCTGAGGGGCTGTGCTGACTGAAACTGGCCCCAATGGACCAGCTGGAACCCCTCTGGACCAGCTGAGTGCTGATCAGAAAGGAATTTACAACCAGCCTGGGAGAAACCAGCAACGCAAGGGGCTAGCATCTCCTGTGAGTGCTCCCAGACAGAACAGCACAGTGATTTGACTACCTACAGGGTAGCCCGGTAGGATTTACCAATAAATCCCTAAGCAGAGCGTTCCCTAATGCCTGTTGGAAATCAATGCTTGGTGGGTGCTTAGAAATCACTGCCTGGTGGGTGCTTTATTTGGCATTTCTCACTTGCTACACACCTACACAATCTTAGCAGTTTGAACAGCAGGTTTACAAATGGACTTAGCACCTAAAATCCCCTTAAAGCAATGAGAAATGAAAGAGCACAGCTCTTTTTTGAGGATGTGACCTCACGTTTTTAGGGCAGGCTGTCGGGATTGCAGGTGTCCTGTAAAAGCAGTGCAGTAGCTATAAGATAATTCCAGCAGAAGGAAGAGTGGTTTCATGGTAAAGCCACGGTGTTCTCTGCTAAGAATGCAGCAAATAACTCATTTCAGAGCTACAGTTCCAAAATATTTGCACATGAGCGTTTTAAAGTTTTCTGAGTTATTCCTAGGAGTTGTATATTGGTCAATACATGAATTTGTCCTCTTGTGCTCTTCTTCCCTCCCCCCTTTTGTGTTTATGTATCTGCTGCAAAACCACCTCATCCCTAATGCAGCGCAATAAACGGCACACGGAGTGCCTGTGCAGCCTCGCCCATGTGCAAACAGCAAGAGAATCCATCACTCACAACGTCTCCCTCCAACACAACTCAGGTCTGACAAACATTAAACACTCTGAACCAACTGCAGCACGCAGGGCTTCCTTTGAGTGCCTTTTAAGAATCTCATCATCACATCGTTCCTCAAAAAGGCTGGGCAGAATTAATGATTTACGTGAGGTAAACGGCTGTGTGCTGAGACAACGCTGAGGTGCACCATTAAGCATTGTCTTTGGGAAGAGGGGATGTTGTTCCCCAGCTCCAGCGTTTGTCTTGTTGGATTATTTTAAAACTCTGCCTCAACTACTTTGTGCTCTGTGTGTGGGGAGCTGGCTGGATTTATCTGGCATAAAGTTACCATTTCCTCACAGTTTCAAACACAGCTTTTCCTTCTGTGAGGTAGCCCAGCCTAATTATTTTGTGCTTCATTTACATAACTGCAGAGCAAGTCCATTTTTGTTTAAAATAGATATCTTATTTTAGAGGATTTAAAACAATCAGTGCCAGACCATGGTGTATCTAATGCAAAGCATTTTTCTCCCCCACCAACATAAGGTCACGAGCCACTGTATTAAAACTAGGCTACATCCAGATAAAGTTAATTTAGGAACAGGATCACTACATCTTCCTTTCATTCCCACTGACTAAAGAATAGACACTGCATAGGAAAGAGTGATTCATGTTCTAGCCTACCACGATTTGTTTGCAGCAGTACAACGAGTTACACTGCTTTGAGCACTGCACAATGATAGCAGAGTCCTCTTCCCTTTAGCTGTGATTAGCCCTGTGGGTGCTGCTCTGCACATCATGCTGCTGGGAACCCAAATGAGCTGTTTCAGGAGACTCACAGAAGCAAAGATTCCAGTGAGAAACCCTGAATTTCCTTTTTTAATTTTCCTTTCCTTTTTTTAATTTGGGACATGAAAAATTTCCCCCCAAAACTGAAAATACCACAATCAGTTCTGATCAAGGGGTATTTCCCAAAACTGCTGCCCTGAGTCTCAGAGCTGCAAAGACACATCCTCTGACTAACACACCCCACTGTTCATGGTGGGCTCGTTGGCATTTCAGAGTTTCTCATAGCTCCCACATATCAGGCTACAAAAGGAGATGGAGATGCTTTAGGAGCCAGAAAAGAACCTTCTCAGTGCCAAGCATCAGTCAGTCCACAGACAGGCAGGTGGGTCTAGATGGGTCAGAGGAGGTGAAAGCAGAGAAGGAAGAAAAGTTCATGGGCTGAAGGGATGAGGTTGATTCTGTTTACTGCTTGCATTTAACTCTGAATATGCTGATCTGTCCTAGGGGATCAACCCCTGCACTGTGTGTGGGAATATGTACCAGGCAGCACAGAGCAGTGGAGTCACAAAGTGCCACATGCAGTACCAATCCTGGCCTTCTAGTAAAGGGATCTCTACTAAATGACAAATAAAGGGTTATCTCCCTGGAGAACTAGCCCCTCTATCTCAGTATTTATAGCTTTTCAAGTTATTAGCTTTTTAATTAACACTGAAAGATTTGAAAGCACCTAACTGTATTGTACAGTAATTGTATTAACAAATTACAGACATGAAAGTTAAAATTCAGTTGCTCTAACATTCTATTTAGAAATGTGCAAACAGAGTTGGTATTTTGCTAATAAATGCTTCTCAGATGTTATGTTTCAAAATGAAAAGAGAAAATGTACCTTTATAGTATTCCTTTAAGTGCTTCTGCCCTCATTAGGAATTAATAAGCAAATACAAACAGCACTCCAAGCTTTGGAAATATCCCTTCTTTAACCTCACTCCAGTTATAACAGTTCCCTAAATTAAAACTGTTTACATATTATGGTAGCAGTTTTACACGAGTGTTCTGGATAGAGTCAGCTTCATTTCATCTCCCTCTTTCTCCCTTCTGTATTGATAAGTGCTGGGACACACATATGCACCAGGAAGGGATTGGAAGTCTGGGTAACACTAATTGTGTCAGTTTATGCACATTCAGAAACTAGTGTTTTCCCTTTCTAGACAGCCAAATACACAAATTTGCTTTCTCACACAAAAAATCCATCCAAGCCAAGCAGGCACTTGACAATCCCTGTGAATAAAATGCAAAAGCACACGTGCAGCATTTCCAAACAGGACCTACCCCACTTCCCCAATTTTGCAAATGGGGCAGTTTAGGGTTTGAAAGAAGGGGAACAAGGTGGAGAACAGCGTGGCTGATGGATCAGATGGAAAGCAAACCTCCAGGTAAGACACTGGGGTGCCAGGAGAGTTCCACATACAGAGCCACTTGATTTAATACCAACTTGATGGTTTGTGATAAATGTGTGGGCAGTGTGTGGTGTCTAACTGCTCCATGGAAGTTACCATGAACCACTTTGCAGAGGCCCAGAAAAGGCTCATCTATCACTAATATCTAACATCAGGCTGACTAATGAGCTGATGTTAAAAGTTTCCAAGACCTACATAGCTCTGTGAGAAGACTCCTGCCTTAAGGAGATTATATATAAGTCTCATAACTTCATTAAAATGATTCCTAAGTTACTTCAGTGTAACAGCCAAAGCAGCCAGGCACACATTCTGTCATATAGTCCAAATTTCTTGCTAAATCTTTCCATATTGAAGTGATTGAAACCCCCCATACAGCAAACACTGCTTCAGGAGTCTCCAAATCATCTGTTGGTTTGTTTTGTTAATTCACTCACAGTGGAAGTAACAGCCTGAAGATTATGTTGTAACCAGATTACTTGAAGATTTATTATTAATTATTGCATAAAGAGACAGTGGTATGTGTGGTTGGGATTAAAGCACAGTGGGGAGAGGGAATGCCAGGCTGAAGTATTTCACACTGTAAATCCATCAGCATTAGAACTGGCATAAAGACCCAACACAGAGCTTCTGGTTTAGAGATTACATTTATCTGCATCTTGGGAGGCTGACTTTGTTAAGTGATGTCATTTGACCCTGGTGTCCCCTTTGGAATTAGTGAGTCATTATTTATGATTTCTGCATACATATAAAACGAATGACACCTTCCCTCTAATTCCTCCCCAGTTCTTGCCATTGGAAATGTCCACTGTTCAGCAGCAGAAGGAAGAGCCTGGGCACAGCCTCATTGCTCTGCATCCATCAGCAGCTGGGAAAAAGGATGTTACTGTTATGTTCCTTATCAGATCTGCTGCTGCTCCTGTCCCTGGCCCGAAGCCTTCCCTGGACAAGCCGCTCAGGATTGAGCAGCAGGCAAGCCTGGAGGCAAAGCCATGGCCAAGCTGACTCATAAAAGTTGGTGGTTCTGGGCCTGTTTCTCTGAGCATCAGCAAGCTCAGTCCTCTGCCATTCAGCCCCATAAAATCCTGGGGAAAAAAAGCCACATGTGTAACCTTTTGAGGACCAGGTAAGGGAACAGTTGGAGGGCAGTGGAAGGAAACCAGAAATTCAGAATTCCCCTTCTGAACCATTAATAATCTGACTAAAACAACTCCCTTGGATTTTAGTGTTGCAATCATGAAGCCTTTGCAGGACCCACTCAGTTGGGGTGAGAGGGCTGTGTTTATCCATAAAAGCTGATTTATGGGATAAATTTTGCATGGGGAACAACCTGTGTGAGCTCAAGTTCCAACAAAGGCACAGGCTTGGCAGTGCTCTGATGCCACAGAAGACACAGCACCTGGAAATCATTGAACACCAAGATTCTGTGGCTGCTGGAACTCCAGAACAGCCTCATCTCAAGTGCTGCCAGCCTAGCAGATTTGTCCTGTGTGCACTGGGGGAAAAGAGCAGTGCACAGTTTTTAAATTGCAGTTTCACTGCTGTGTAATAACATGGGACTGAGCAGAACGAATAAAACCGGCGTGCTGCCATGAACTCGGAGAGGTGCCAGCTCCTGAGCCCTTCTCACTAGCAGAGACTCCTGCAAGCAACCTGTTGATTCCTAGGATTTATTCTTTTGGACACAAATCCCCCTGTATTTTTGTAAATTTGAGCAACTGTGTCTATCCAGCTTTTTGAAAAGACGTTTTTAATAGTGTGGTTAAGCAAGGCATTGTATAAAAAATGCAAACAAGAGAAACAAGCACTTCAGAGAAACACTTGCCAATTCTAACTTCATTGTTTTCCAAGGAATTCCAGCAAGGATTAATTTATTTGTTTATGTTTAACACCTTAACACATCCAGAAAACACACTGCCCAGCAAGTTTTGGCATTCTTCAGTTTTGAAGAAATTGAAAACCCAATTTGAGAAGGTCCTGAGCAACCTGCTCCAGGTGAGCCTGCTCTGAACAGGGGACTGGGCAGGTCAGTCTCCAGATCCAGCCTCAGCCACTCTGGGATTCTATGGACATTCCTTCTTTGGAGATGCAACAGAACGTTTATAGGACACGGGGTGAAAATCAGACCAGCAGTGCCTGCTGACAGCAATGGTGACCCCTGTCCATCTGTGCCCTCACCAGAGCCCCACTGCCTCCAACCCTCACCTGTAGAGTCCTCCCCTGTCCCAACCCAGGGCTGCAGCAAAGACCAAAAGAAGAAATGAAGTCACTCACTCTTGTTGACATCAACTTCACTGTAAAGGACAGGGACATATGTGACAGCTGTGACTGTGCTGTCCCTATTCCCTGTTCCTAAAGCACACGGAAGGCCCTATTTCTAACCCCCACTCCAGCTGTATATCATATTCTAGTGACCATTGTCCAGAAACACTTTACTCTTTTCCTGTTTCTACAGGTCTAAGATGATACAGGAATAAACTGATCCCCTGAGCATCAAAAATTCAGCTTGACCAGAAGCCATCAGACCAGTGATTTCCACCTACCCTAAAAAAAAGCTGAAGACATTCACCTGTAACAGTCTTCATCTGCATTTAAGATACTTTAACAATCCTGAGAAAAGCATGGCTGAGAATGAATATTAATTATGTCGACTGAGATCTTGGTATTTAGAATATCACATCAGCACTTCCCTTCCCTTACGGAATCAGTAGATTCATTAGAGGGGTTTTATGTCCTCTTTAAATGACTGGAATTAGTCACTGATGTAGGCATGATACCAGGCTTCCTGGGTTTATGTTCTCATTAGGAACAATCAATCCTGATCATTCCACCGGGAGGGTGATCCATGTGGTGAGCAGCATGCAAAGTGCAGTGCCACTTCCTGGGGACTGTTTCAATCCCTCTACTCTTCCCACCCCCCCAGTTCCTTCTTTCAACCCACACCTTTCACTTTACGGGCAGAATCATAAACTCCATCCTCAAATAAAGATCAACTCACTGCTGCTGAGAGTCATTAGTGCCCATTTAGAATTCAGAGGGTTGGCAAGTAACAGGCACAAAGTGGAGACTTTAATTCTTAACAAAGGAAATTGAAGCAAAACAGATTAAAAAATAAAAACCAAGGTAAAAAGAGAGCTGTGAACTCTGCTCAAGATCCCATCCACCCTCAAACACATGACCAGCAGTGGTTGAAATCAGTTGGGAAATTTTTCCCCTTTTCTGAGTGCTACCTTATCTGCTTCTAATTATTACAGTTAAATGTAGAAAAGTTTTAACAGTAAGCTTTAAACATCCTTTTAGAGATAACTTGAGGGAGTTGAGATCAGGAAAAGAAATAATTAAATAAGCCTTCTGTCTTTTCCAATCTGCATTGCTTTTCCACCCAGTGCCCTGGCCTTTCATCCTCCTTTGTGACTGTTCAAGAAGATTCATTAACAAGCATCTTCAGAAAGAATAAGAAAAAAGGATGGAAAATACAATTGCTGGAAGACTGAAATGCATCTCTATGGCTGGCCAGGCATTCAAGAGGAAAGGGATTCTTACAGGATTGGGATTCCTATGTTGTTCATGAAGGATAACTATTTCGAAGGTGTTTTGTTTGAGTTTAATTTAAGAGCCAATGCAGAGACTTATTCAGCATATTCTCTTTGATAATTATATGAGAGAAATTTGCAAATCTGAGCTGGCCCTTGCCTTCCTGATGAGAAGGTTCCCAAATGATACACAATTACATCAAGGACTGAGTCAGTCCCTGGTTTCTACAAACTCTGGGAGATCCACAAGGACCTGGTGCATGTAGAACTCAATCCACAGGCTGCACTGTAAATCAGTTAAAATAAATGGTGTCACTACACCTAAAGATCTGTATGGGTTTATGAGTAAAGGAACTTGGGTTCAGCTCACTGTTGCCAGCAAAACAATATTTTAATTTTCTTTCTTTGCATCTTTTTTTCTTAAAGTTAAACAAATAAAAGGAAAAAACTAAAAGAAAGAAGAAGATCTGCAGCTCTGTCTCTCCAGCAGTGACACTCAGCTCTCACAAGCTCCTTTGTACATCCTTCTCCTTCAGCATTCCCAGGATTTAATTCTGTTCACTCATTTTTACAAGGCCTTTCTCAGGTGAGCCCTATGGAAGGCACTTATTTCCTCCTTGATATTTTTCCAGCACGTGCACCAGGAAGAGCCAAAAGCAGCCTTGTATTTTCCCAGGATGGCCACGTTCCACTCCTTTATCCCTCAGCCAAACAAATAATCCAAGAATGCAAGGAAACACCACAGTCAGGAGAGGAGAGACACAGCATGAGTCACAAAATGGACATGTACATGGCCACATACGAAAAAAGTTAATATATTATGGCTGAAAATAGGCTGTCATTGAGCACCTGGAATTTTCATTCCTTTTGCATAGTCACAGACCAGAAGTTCCCATGTCTGCCTTCAGAGGATGCCCGTTAAGACCTAGAAGGTGGCAGTCAGCACACACCACTGAGGCAGGAAGGGATAGAAATACTATGAAAGGTTCAAGAAGAACTATCACAGTTTTAACTGACATTCCTGTTCGTAGCAGGAGCTATTTTCCAAATAATAATATTCACTGAAAATTGCAAAAATCTATTAGCAGGCATGTTGGTTGGCATTTGGATTGTCATCCTGCCATCCACCAGTGAAACCAGAAGGACTGAGAAGAGCTGAAGTTATTATGTGTGCAGGGGACATAAACATCCTAAAGATTCCAGCTTGCACTGCAATCATTAGGATAGTAATGTTTTTACCAAAACCAGCTGTGTTTTCACCCAAGCGGTGTAAAAAGCAGCCATAGAATATCTGCTTACCCTTCCAATTAGGGAGAAAGTAGGGATGAGGCAGAAAATATTGTTTGGATCATACTCTGCCTGACCTTTTAAGGTTGCCTGTATTCTTATTTGCAACTTCTTGGATTTGCACAAATTAATATATTTCCCTTAGCTAGAAAGATAAACAAAACTAAATTCATAAATATAGATTTATTTTCCCTGACTGCCTCCAAAAGTGAAACATTTATTATTTCACTCATGTCAGTTAATGCCTGTCTTAACAAATGCATCTGCAGGCGAAAACACATGCAAATAAATAAATAAAATTTAGTCCCTTAGGCCCCCACGTCCCCCTGCTGTTTGGGACAACAATTTGTTGTGCTGAGCATGTTCAGGGTGTGGGCACTGATAAAACCAGGTTGTGGTCCTCAAAAAATATACTTACTTTAGCAAGATTACAAAAGGATCATACAACTGGGTTGAAGAAGTCTAAGCTAAAATTCTCAGTGCAATCAACAGCAGTCAGTCATGAGCTCTGACTGCATCAAATGCTAGTTTTCTTTCAGTATACTCGATTCTTTTCATTCACCCCAGTTTCTTTAATTACTAGGCTCTTCCAGGCAGTGGCCCTCAGGAATTTCTAACCCAGCTTTCCTGGTAGCAGTAGTTATGTTTGGAATCACATAATATTAGCCAGACCCTAGGAAAATGCCATCATCTCCATTCCAATGGAAACAGATTTTAAGCTGTCACTTCTGAAAAAAAAAAATCCCAATTCAATATATGCACTAGACTGTATTCTTTATGTCAGTGGTGGAAAGGGCACCAAGGATGACTCACAATAATATTTTTTTCTAATTTAACTGCTAGAGAAGTGCATTCTCAGATAGGCTCTCATAGATTTACTCTAACTTCCATGCCTCTCCAAGTGCTTGCACCCACAATGAGACTGTTCTTCCCCATCCTAAACCACCTCATCTACTCAGAATTTATAAAGCAGGGAGAAAACAGCCTCACCTGCCACAGCGGGGTCCTGAATCATTGCCAGGTACTCTTATGTGTCAGATAATGCACAGTTAATAGGTATTAAACACATGGAAAAGAGAGAGCAGAGAAACTTAATTAACTCTCCCTAAAACAGTAGGGTGCCTGCTGCATTTTAGGCCTCTGAGGTGCTACTAAAATAATAACGACATACATGCAGGGGAAAGCATGTAGATGGGAATGAATGAATGAAAGGAGATGTACAGACACAGGAAATAAGGTAATTAGTTAATAATTCAATCACATGGTGAAATAGTGGCTTTATCACCACAGATGCTGAAAGGATGGCAATGCCTTTACTGGCAGGCACCAGTCTCCTGTCATTTGGGCAACTGGTGATTGCTCCACATCACCTGCAACACCTGGGTACCAGAAACCCAGGGAAATGCTTGTTCCCAGTGAGAATTACCATGGGGAGCCAGGAACAGAGAAGAAATCAGAGCTTCAAGGACAGCGACACACCAGTGTCCCCCGTTCTACCACAGGAATGCAATAAAACCAAACCAAGTATGTCTGTCACTGATGTGAAGAAGGAAACCATGTAATTGCATGGTGTGATCCTTGAATAAACTGCACCTCTGTGGCTTTTTAAAGGGAAGATGCATTCCTGAGATGCGCCACAGGCAGCTGAAAATCCCAGATGCCATTATTTTCTCCCCTACCATTGTCATGGTGCCTGAGCCATGACTTACAGTACGAGTTCTGGAACAGTCAAGGCTCAAGGTTGTCATGACAAAAATTCATCCACCTTTGAGTCTCAGTTTTTAAAGAAACAAATAAAACCTAAATACTGGGGATGAACTCTGAATCTGAGCTTTAAGACAGGGAAAGGGAAAAGGCTTTATTGGTTTGCATAGCCCATGTTACCAACAAAGCAGATGGATTAGTACTGATAGACGTTCAGGGTCTGATTCTCTCCACAGCAAACCAGAGAACAGCACTACAGGTTTATATATTAATTGCTAAGGTAAAGAATATTCATGGACCGAAGAATGAGAGTGCCCTGAGTTCACACCAAAGGCCACTGTGACAGAAATCCCAGTGCTGCAGGGATCCAAGCACTCATCCTTCCCCCATCCCTCAGGAATCACACATACGACCTCACACTTGCTGCCTAAATAGAACATGAGCTGGACTTTGGACAAAAAAATGACTGGTGGGTTGGGGTTTTTCCTTCATTTTTAAAAATGAGGTGTGAGATTCGTGAAGTAAATTTTCAGGTAGGACCATTTGGAAACTCCCTATGCATTGGAAAAAGGCCCTCACTGACTGTAGGCAGAGACTCAGGCACCTGATCCCAACCTACAAACACTGGGTAATGTGGCCAATTCATTTCATTGGTTTTTAGCAAAGTACACTTAAAGATGGGAATATATCTGGTACCCTGGCTAGTGTGACTAAATCTGTGCCAACATTTGTATCTATAGACACAACTCTCTGTTGCCTGTCTGTTTTACAGTTCTTTTCTGTATGTCTGCTTCTTTCTTACCCCTTTTTGATTAACAGTACTGTACAAAATATACTGGACGGTGTTTTTTTACTCACATACAATTGGAGAGGTACAGTGAGTTGGCAGAAAATATTCTCTGATATACCACTTGATAATTGATCTAAAATATTGTTAAATAATTCAGCATTTGGACACGCATAGATGCAGCAGTAAAAAATTTAACCTTGAAAATGATTCAGAAAGAGCTGTCTATAGTCACAGCAGTTATAATACATAAGGAATATATGCAAAGACAGTAGTTTATGGGGGTATTCGAGCACTATACTTTTTAAGTTTTTCAGCCCCATGTTTTTCCTAGCACAACTACTATGTTGCATTAGCTGCCACATATTCCAAATATGGTAACATGTTTTATTCTAAACTGAAAAGAGGTTGCTTAATGTGTAACTATGAATACATAGAGAGCCACCTCTTCCTAATGACACATGCTTTATGGGAAAGGCTCATTAGTCAGAAAAAGCTATTAAAATTCACCAAAAGAATGGTGCAAGCAACCTCAGTAAACGTAATCAAACCAAAAACTCTGCTTTATAATTTGAAATCCAGAATAATCTGATTTTTGTACATTTATACCCATTTTTTCACAACATGATCAGAGTATTCTCCCACCATTTTATTTAAGGAGATGATAAAAATCCCCAAAATTAAAAAGGCAACCAGAACAAAAAATCTAACTGTTAGTTTACTGAAACAAAGGAGCTTTCTGCAAAATTGAAAAATTCTGCAGGATATACGAATTTTAACAAATTTCAGTTCAAGACAAAGCAGTAAGACAGAAACATTTTGATTGTCAGAGTGAAATAAGTCCTCTGGGTATTCATGTGACATCTCTGTTTGCTTTTTATGCTATATATTTCATATCTTAATTTCTAAGCTAAAGGAGATGTTCCACTCTGACACATTGTTTTTCAAAAGAGGCATTTTCTGAGGTCTGTGATTTTGAGTGCTGCTGACCAAATCTTCTGTCATGTCTTACTACTCATCTGCCTGTTGTCTCTTTTTTCATAAACTTGAAGGCTTTTGGAGCCAGAAGAACGACTCGTTCTTTCTCGTGCAAAGCCACATAAAATGTGCCTTTGATGTATGGCTGGAGCCATGCTGCAAGGAACTGCCCCTGGGCAAATAAATAAATAAATAAACAAACACACTTTTCCTTTCCAATCTCTGTAAACCGTGGCCAGCATGTATTCTAAGGAACCTGTCATCCGTTGGGATGATATAAGTAACAACTTAGTCCAAAAAGAGAGCCCCGAATGCTCCACAATTATAGGAACATTCCAGCACCTAAGCTGGGAGGTTAGGTTTCAGAAAAGCCCTTTTTGTGATCCTGTTGACCAGATTTCTGCCAGAAGGATTCAGGGAGTTGTTTCACTCCTTGCACTGCAGAGGAGACTGATTTCTGAAATACAAATGGCTCTGGACTAGACTCCAAAGGGCCACACAACTTCTGGTAGGGAAACCTGTGTCTGTGCTGTCCTATTTGAATTTTTGCACACATTTCTCCCCTTCACATAAGAATCAATATACCCTATTTAACAGGACATGCTAATTAATGTTAACTTAATATATTCTTTGGAGTGACAAACTTGCAAGAGGGCTTTTCCTGTTTTTTTTCTTCTTCCTTGCTGTGGAACTAATTCTGTTTCTCTCTGTCAGAGCCACAACACTAGGAGAGTACCTTAACGGGGTTTTTGAATGAGCAGTGTTCATAAGCATCAAGCAGATTTGCACAAAAGGAAATATCTGCCTCTTTCTTGTCAAACCCTTGAAGTGTGCTGCTTCAGAATTGTAAAGGATGAGAGGAAGGGAAAGAAAGCCACAAGAACTGTGGACTTTGATGATGCACATTTGGTACTATAGCTTTTCTCAGCCTGGCTTGGCTTTAGAAGCTGCACATTTTTAGAGAGGGTTTTTTTTTTCCCATACAGAGAGGCACACATCTGCCTAGAGTTTCACTGCAACTGCTAGAGAAAGTTTTAGATTGTCCTTATCAGACATAATCCCAGATGAGAAAACAAAGTCGCACATTAAAAAGAAGCTGATGAAACATTCCCCATGCTGTGGAGGCAGTAGCAGTGTGCAGCTGCTGGCTTCTGTTTCAAAAGCTCTTCATGAGCACACTTATCAAAGCAGCCTGTCTGAGGGCTGGGGAGGATTATTCTGTGAGCATTTCAGGTGACCTGCTCCTGCAGAGTTACAGGAGTTGCAGAAATTAGAACATGTGCATTAAGAGATGCCCTGCAGAATTGAGAGTCACTATAGAAAAACTACAGAAAGATGGTCAAGTATCATTAGTTCATCCAACTAAAATTACTTTAATTTTAATAAAATACAGCTCAGAATTCACTGGCAGGGGAAGTGGTTGAAACCCCAGTTGTTTTCCAGAGGTTATTCTTTCACTGCTGCTCAGACCTGTCTCCCAAATCCTTGTTTGCAGCCCAGGGAACACCCAGTTCCTTACAAGTTAGTAACCTGGAAAACTCAAAAACTTAACTACGGACATGGACTGGTCATAGACTCCATCCATTACCCACACCTGGAATCAGACAGTGTTGTTTGTGGGCAGGCACTAAACCCCTCTGTGTTGTGTTGTCATGCCTCTACTGCACATTTGGTTTGTGTGGATTTACAAGGCAACATTCCTTTTCAAAAATCTTAATAAAAGCCAACACCTTTGGGATCAGCACTCCCAAAGCTGCACAGGCTGAGCTGGGAGAATCCACCACTTCTGACTGTGGAAAAATGTTTGTGGTGGGGAAACAAAATGTTTTCAGCTCCCAGCAGTACCTTGATGAGTGCAGAGCCAGGTCAGGCCCCCACTTGACTGATACCTTCCTAAATTCTGCAGTCACCTCTTGATGGTGTCAGTTCCTAGCAGACTCCATTATGGGAAACTCAGTGAAAAAAGGATGGCAGGATCACTCCATCACTCCAAACTAATGGTATAACAGGGTTTTTTTTTTCCTAAAAATGATTTCATGGTTCTTTTTCCTCACTCATTTGATTAAGATAGTCATTGTGATCAGAACAGTGGCAGCTACCAGCTGGTACCAACAGGAACAATTATCTTTCGAAAGCACCACTGACGTTATGGCTTCGCACAACTGTCTGTCTGTCCTTGGTGTGTTTAACAAATGCTTATTCCGACTGATACTGACTATATATTTCTGCTTTACTGCTGCTTTTGATTTGACAGCTGCTGGCAATTCTGCTGCTGGTTTATTTATCTGTTGTATCCCTGCTGTTTTTCCAAAAGCACCACTTCCACAGACTGCCAGGCAGTTCAATATAACCTGCCTCAATCAACTTTCCTATTTTCCTTTCTTCCTTTCAATAGTCCTAAAGTCCAAGGCACCCATTTTTCAACTTAGGACATTCTTTCCAGGGGTAGTACATAGTATTTTTTAAGGACACTACAGTGCTTTACCTGCACAGTAGAAGCAGGGAGGGGCACCAGTGCACAGGAGAGCCAGAAGCAGCTCAGTGACATTTGTTTTTCCCTTGTACCCTCATGTCTCTCCAGCCATCCATGTTCAGAGAAAGAAATACCACAAATGCTGCCTTTAGAAGCCCAAGCTTGCAAGCAAAACCCGCCCCAATCAGCTATTTATAGCAGGACTGGCATGACAATATCTAATCTGTGCCTTCATTCTCTCCTGCAAATCCCAAGGCTCTTCAAAAGAACCACAAGATAATGACAATATGGCTGTTCACGAGTTCCCACTTAAAAAATTGAAGAAAAAGAATTAGATTTTCAGCAACACAAACATCCTGTAATCCATTACAGTGATTTGAGCATTATGGTAATTAAAATTGTACCATTTAGCTTGCACAAACAAAAGTTACAGACTATCAGGGACTATTATGCCACAGCAATATCCATTCATCTGAGACCAGTTTCTTTTTCCTGTTGTTTCTTACAAGAGCAATTTCTTTTTTCAGCAAATGAGTATCAGTTATACAGACAATAATTTCTCCACTTGTATGCTTTGACTTAACTCCTGTTAAATCCATAAGATTCAGGAACAAGTTTAGGTCAAATACAAAAATAGACAACCATGTGCACAAGATCCTGTGAGAATGCAATTCTCAACCTGTATTTAAAGAAATGGGGCTTTTTTGGTACCCAGGGATTCAAAGACATTTTAAGTCTTTTTTCCATGCTGACATAATGGGGCACAGTGGTAGTCAGGACTGAATAAGGACAAAACTCTTCCTCACAGCTGCAGTCTCAGTGTTTTGCTGTCCTAGCCTTCCCTATATCCAGGGACGGTTTAGGCATAGGGTAACTTCCTTGGGCTGGGTAAAATCATGAGTTTTGCCTCAGGAAAGAAAATACTAATTCAACCTAGTTCAACATCCAGATACCACACTCCTTTTGAAATTCAGAATCATGGAATCATTCAGGTTTGGAAAGACCTCCAAGCTCATCAAGTCCAACCTTCCACTGAACACCACCATTAAACATCAGTCTGATTTAGAAATGGCACCTTGAAAATGAGCAGCCCCCAAAGTCCAGGGTGTCCTCAGCTGAAATTTGTTTTATTCCTCATACCTGAATCTTCTTCTGTGCCCTCAGGACAGAAAAACATGCAAGGACTGCTCCAGCCCCTCCAGCAGCTGAACCAGCCCCCTGGGGCTGCATTTTTAATGCATATCCAATTCTTCCTGTTCCTCACAGGCAGGTCTTGAAAGCTGCAACTTTATCACCCTTAATGGCTGCTGACAGCTCCATTAGTTGGACCTCAAAACCATGTACTTCATATGCACCGTGTATGTTTGCCACAAAAATCCTCTGACTGATTATGCCGTTTATCTGATTTACAGGCATTTGCTCTAATTATATAATTACACCAAAACACAGCAATTGCCCAAAGGATAATCTGTCCTAAGATATTACAGAGAAAACAAAGACCATCATAAAACTGATCTGCTTTGGCTTAGAATTTAGGGACTGAAAGCTGTTTACAAAGAAATTGAAAGAAGCAAGAATTATATTTTTCTCAATATCTTATGGGCTTCAATTTCAGACTTTTTACCTCTTGTGTTTTCACTGTGTGCACATGATAGAGGCAGGGGACAACTGCAGAATGTCCAGCTCTGGCAGCCCTTGGCAGCAAAAATGCCGATTTCCACCAGTTTGCTGATGCTCTCCCCAAGGACCATCTTTGTATCTTTGGGGATCAGAATATCCCAGTTTCCACATTCCCAGATTTGGACCCTCTAGTTCAAAAGTTCCATTTTTACTACTCTTTGCAATTTCAGCCAAACAGATGAAAAATCCATGAATCTCTCCCACTATTATGTGACTTTCTTTTCCCCTTTCTAAAGCAGAAAATAGTAAGTTACAAAAAAATTTTAAATAACGAAAGGGTAGAAGATTGCTCCCCTCCCACTCTTAACACAACTCTCCCATCTGCACGTGAACAGGGGGAAATCTTGCAGAACCAAAATGGTTCTACTTGATCCCCAAAGCCAACTCCTGTTGGAATTTGCTGGAAGGCAGCCCCAGCCTCTTCACTTTTAGCAGCACAAATCTTCATCCACGAGGCACCAATTTTCCAGCAAGAACTGGTGATGTTAAACAGCTGCATCTCAGCCCTGCTAGTCTATAGTGCTTAATCAAAAATCACTGAAGTCAAGAAGAAAAGAAGCTCTATAAACTTTCTTGGTCTTTGGATCTATCACTTGCATGATGAAGTATCAAATCTGATGAAAATAAATGAACATTTGTTATGTGGCTGATTGTTTCTTTTCTTTCTCCTTTTCCTCTCTCAGAACCACACACATCTGACATTTCTATTAGGCTGCTGAATATTTGTGAAGTCAGAAGCATCAATTTTTCAGACTTGACAGTTCAGTATATGATATTTTTCAGTGTAAACAAATAGAAAATATTTTTATTGCCTCTTTATCCAGGCACCTCAAATGCAACTCTGGTTACAATAATTTATCAGATACAGACTCTGGAAAGAATTTTTGTCTGAGATCCAGAGTCTGACAGTGAAAGCAGGGTGCTTAATTCCTCATTTCATGCTTACCAGGACTTCTGTGCAGAGGCATATTGTTGATAAAAATCAGAATGTAGCCTCTTTTCCCTTCAGTCAATCCTGACAGGAGTAACACATTCATTGCAATAATTTGCAAACATTTACTGCTAATTTGTTTGTTCATTGGATCACATGAAATGGCAAAAATGCAGAAATGAGGAATTCAGGGTAATTCATCCACATGAGCAATGTTTTGTTTGTTTGGTTGGCTTTGTAATGAGCTCACTGAAACTCGTAAGATGCAGATGAGTTTAATTAAAGCCAATGGAGCAAAGAGATTAAGCCCAAAGTGGGGCTTACAAATCTTGAATAAATCAAATCATTAAACATTAATTTGCCTGAGATTATGCAACTTTGGCATGGAAATACATGGGCCTCACCTCATTCCATCTGTGTATTAGGATTTTTTAATCTCTCTGCAGCACTGTTTTACAGAACCTTCCTTTTATAACACCTCTCAGTGCTGTAAAAAGCTGCACAAAATGAAGTCCAAACTTCCAGAGGAAATGTGGAGGCAGAGGATGGGACTGCAGGGATTCAGCCTCCCTGCCCAGCACAGCAACATCTCATACATTGCCAGAGCCTTTATTCTAGAAGGCAATTCAGTAATTTTCAGATCATTTGAAAATAAGACTGTTACACATATGTCACTATTGGTTCTTTCCATGGCCTCGATCCAAAGAGGGTGATCACAGCTCGGAGCCAGGGGCAGTTCATTCCCCACAGAGGCTGGAGGTTATTTCACCTGCCCTCACAGAGGATGGCAGCATTTTGCACAGCTGTTTTCCTCTGCTGCAGGATGTGCTGGAGCACTTGGTCATCAGCCTTACCAGGGCCGTGCCTCCAGCTCTGCCTCACACTGATTATTTCAGTCAGACACAGCCACTCCCTTCCTTCTGGCCGTGCTCCAGTGCGAGCAGGGACCTCCTCCCTTCCTTAAATACCAAAATGCCCCCCCATCCAGTTCTGCAGGCCATGGGAAAGGCTGCAAGGCTCTCCATGAGCTACAGCCTTCCCAGGAGGAAAGGCAGGTTGCTCTTGGACAGGTGGATGTTTCTGGTCCAAAACACCACATCTCATGCTCCGACATTTACGTGACAGTGGTTTCTTCCAAACTAGCCACTGGATTTCAAACTTGGACATTCTGTCAGGCATGGACTGGGATAAATGCAGTAAAAACTGGGATACCCACCAGTGAACCAGCCACTCAGCACATGATACCTGCATGCTGCCAATGTCTTGGATCACCCATCCTTGCAGAAATTATTATGGTTTAGTCACATTCTTTTTTAAACCTCCTGCACCTCGCTCTGAGCTGGATTCATTTTCTCTACGTTTTGCTTCTGTTTCCTCCACCTGTTTCCTTTTGCTTTTACTCTTTTAGGCTTCTGAAATGAGAGAAAGGAGCAGCAAATTTCACCATGGTTAATTTCTAACCTTTTAAAAGGTTCCTGTTTAAAGTATTTACAGACTTTTATAGTTGCCAGCAATCATCAGAGTGAGACTAAGAAGTGTTATTTCTTCTTCTGAGAAAGTTACTGAGCCTGGGAGCCCCAAAATTCATTTCATTACAGAACATGTTGATAAAATTACTCCAAAATTTCCCTTGTGTTGGTGAGCAAAATTAACTGTATTTTATATGACAAAAACATATTGTGTTTACAAACTTCATATGCAAAATATCACTCACTGATGAGATAAAAATTCTGCACTGTCATATCAAATCAACGGAGCCTCCAGAAGATTAGTTAGTTTATATCCCACCTTGAAAGTTAATGTTTCTACATTTAGGCCTCAAAAAAACCAGCTTGTTTTTTTACCTGCCCTCACAGAGGATGGAAGCATTTTGCACAGCTGTCTTCCTCTGCTGCAGGATGTGCTGGAGCACTTGGTCATCAGCCTTACCTTACCTTAAAACAGTTGTTTTTTCTGTGTGCAGCTTTAAGAGACCAACACAAGGGCTACCAATCTCTACATTTTTGCCAGATTCTGACTTGTGTGTGAAAAGTCTCATATCAGGTACCATAAAAAGCCTAAGATGGTGTTTTAACTGATTGCAAGAACCATTTTAATGTTTAACTAACTAGTAATAACCCCATCTAATCATACAGGTAATTCTTAGTTGCATCAAGCAGTGACTTCTTTCATATATAAGATAAATCCTCAATATCCTTATTTCCATCTTCTAGTGCAAGTGGTTCCAGCAAAGAGGAATTGGATTACAGCACAAGAAATTTTGCCAGACTGGTTCAAAATATTGAAATGGTTTATATTTGCCCAGGGTTTTCCATCCCAGAACTAAAAGCAGTTTTTTCAGATATGAGTTAATTCTCACAACACTCTTCTGAGACAAAAAATTATTGTTAGTTGCTTCTACCAATATCCTGGATGTGACTGCAGATATATTCTTTTTATATAATCCCTACTTTTCTGTGGTTTTTCACTTAATTGGAAAACAAGCACTGGGGATACTCCAATCACAGAGAGAATATATTATATTGTTTTCCTTTTTTAAGCACTCTAATATTCATTGCACATACCCTATGTTTACTTGCTGTAAAGAACTAGTTTCCTTAAATTAGTGAATATATAAAAAATACCCATAAAAAGAACTTAATTTTTAGCTGCACATTTGAGCTTTGCTGCATGGGGAGTCTAAGAAATTCCCTAAGTCCTGCAAAGAGTAGTTGGGAATCTCCTGGGATGGGCTGAGCTTGCTCACCCATTTTTAAATAAATTGAAATTGTAGCAGTAGGCACCTCGCAGAAGCCTTGAATTACTGAAACTTCAACACAGAAATGGAGAAGTGTTTTGTTAAAGACAGTGGAATCCAAATCCAGTCTTAAATTCAGGGTGTGTGCATTTACTGAACACGGGGAAAGGGCAATTAGCCCAGAGCTGATAACATTCCCATTGATTTAAGTCCTGCTGGACTTCCAGGGCTGGGCTTTCCTGCAGTGACCTATTAGTTCTCTCTGGAGAATCCTTTCTTCCTCCTTCCCAGTGCCAGTTGAATTTTCCATTTGGAACTCCTCTGCTTAGTCACAATTCAAGAAAAAAAAAATCCCAAAACCTACAGAGAATCATCGTGTCTGTGAGGTTGAGATTGTCTGGAGGCGATGCTGAGCCCACCTGGACCGACTCTGGCTGTGTCACAGTTGTGTCACTTGACACTGGAAAGATCAGTGGTGAAGACAGTTTTGTCCAGCACAAATCTCACATTTGGCTTGCTGGGGGCTAATTCTGTGCTGGAGGAAATGCCACCTTTGTCAAAAATCAATAACCCCCATCATCCCAGTGATTGACAGGAGCCACTCACCCCCAGACTAAGGAAATGCATGGAAGAGTCCGGAAAAGAGAAGCAGATGTGTAGGAGAAATCTTTGCAGAGCCCAGCACAGAGGCAGTTCAAACAGTAATTTACAGGCTGTTCATCCCCCTTCCATGCAAATTTATAACACCAAGGATCATTAACACCTAATCTCTTTAGATGACTAATGAGCTTCACAGAATCCCAACTCTCCTCCAGATGATGTCTCAGGCAAAGCTGTTCACAACCTGAAGAGAAGCAGCTTTGCCACCTGAATGCTGTGTCCGACCTACTCTGTCTGCCAGGAGAACTTGGGTTCCTGGGAGCTCTCCTGTTCCTCATCAATATGATCAGAGAGATAACCTCAGCTAAACAACTGACCCCATTGACCTGAGTGGGAGACCAGGAAGTATTTCCTCAGCAGTGATAAAACTGAGGATGAGTTGCACCTAAGGGTACCCTGCAGTGAAAACGTAGAAGATCCTGGCCAAAATACAAAGCACTGCTGTTGGGGTTTTAGGAGTTCTCCTTTTGTTTTTCTTTTTATCTTAAAGAATTTTCCCCATACTAGGAGACAAATTACTGGGTACTTAAGAGAGACAAAAAGACCTGGCCACAGGGGGACAGGACTGGTCCAGCTTGCTACCTTCTTTCACCTGGGGTTTTCTTGTGTAGGGCAGAGATGCCAGGAGATTTGAACTGGGAAAAAGGGGTTGGGTACAGCCCCTAGCTCTCTTGTTCTCCTGTCATTCAGAGGGGAGAAAGGCTTCTGTCATGGAGAGATTTGTCGCCGCTGCAGGTTTCTGCCTTTTGCTGACTTCCTCCTACCGTGAGTGGAGCTTGCTCACTGGAGTGGCTGTTACACTGGGACCCTAACACCCTACCTCACTAAAAAGAGGGACTTTTTTCACCATCTGCTGGGGTGCCTCAGGGAAAACCCCAGGATCCCAAGCCCACCTTTCCCTGCCCCGCTGGGAGCTGGGTGTGGCTGCCCCGCCCCTGCCACTCCTGAGCCGCCCCTCCAAGTTTCCCTACACTGTGGCTCTGCACGCCCTGCCTGCCGAGACCTCCCGGGGTTTCTGCTGCACCTCCAGAGTTTGATACATCTTGTCTGCCACCCAGAATTTTGTGTTCGTCCCTGCTGTTCCCGAGGGTCCTGCTTGGGGCACCAGGATTGGCTGCCCCAGGGGGTTTGTGAGGCAAGCTTTTCGTCCGCCATTGCCGCGTGCTCCCCGAGCTTGCACTGATGCCTTTTCCTGGTCTTAAAATCAAGAGTCAAACACAGTTAGAAGGGAAAAAGGGATTTTGCCTTGGTATTTATTTTAAGGATCTTTAGGTGCACTACGTCCAGGTCGAATGCACCTCAGTGTACACTGCAAAAACCCCCTCAAAGATCTGGTATAACATAGGTTTTACTAATTAGCATATCTATCATAAATTCCACAATGAGAGGCTCAAAGGAGCCCCCCTGCCCGAGGAACCTTCCCCTGGGTGGTTCTATCTTAGTTTACAAAATGTGTTCTGGAGAGGACCTTGGGCTCTGGGGCATGGTGATCCCTAACCACGAAACCTCTAAAATGTTTAGTCTGCCATCTTAACAAACAAGCCCAAGAATGTAGGCAAAAAGCCTTAAGGAATACAGAAGCTGCAAAAAGGGACAAAAAAGGCAAAAAATCATCATGGCATCAGCACCACAGCACCCCTGCAGCCACTGGGGAGCCACCGCACCCGCCCTGCCCGGCCGGGAGCCACCAGCGCCCCTGGCGGCATTGAGCGGAACTGCAGCAAGGGGAAAGTGTCTGACAGCCGAGAAGGTTGGCACTGGGTTACTGGTTCTGTTTGCTGTCACTGCCATAGTTATTGTTGTTTGTGTGCCTTGTTATACATAGATATATATATTAGTATAGAACTGTTATTCCTATTCCTCATATCTTTGCCTGAAAGCTACTTAATTAAAAAATTATAATAATTTTGAGGGAAGGGGGTTGCATTTTCCACTCCAAGGGAAGCTCCTGCTGTCCTTAGCAGACACCTGTCTTTCAAACCAAGACAACTTCTTTGGTTCTCTCCAGTATCAAATTTGTGCATTGCTGTGACAGCTTCTTCTATAAAATGGGTTGGGAACAGCAGCAAACCCAGCTGGTAAATAGAAAGGAAACGTGAATAATAACATGGTTCTGATTCTGACTTGGTTTACTCTGTTTTTCCATTGACATCACTCCACTGAATCTTTGCTAACTGTGCTTTGCATCACTGCAAACAGGAGCCACAGGGATGTGGAGGAGCCCCGCTCAGTCCTGTCCTTATCCTGGTCCACACAATTCTGGGAGATTTGGTATACATTCAGACCTCCATACTGATGTTCTTGCTGTCTCATATTGCAGTGATTGCTACTTAAAAGAAAGCAAATCTTTTCCATGAAATTATTTTCTTCCATATTCAAATACTAAACGACAACTTGTTTCTATGAGTTCTATTGCATAGCATTTCTGATTAGCAAAAAGTGAATATATGCTCACAGCAGATACTTTTCTAAGAGTAGGATCACAATTTAATTAAGCATTCTACTAACACATTCAGAGCAGAAACTCAAAGTGGTTCAGATTAATGATTCTGTATTCACCGCTCTGGGAATTTCTTATGCCCTGCTGGTTTTAACTTCAAGTTTGTTATTTAAAAACCTTAATCAGGAGTTTGTATGGCACCTGATTAAGACTTTATTTAAATGGTCCTGCAGTAATTTCCACCTGAAAAAGATGGGGCCACACAGCTAATGCACTTAACCCAAGGTTTTGAATCAAGTAAGAGCTGTGGGGACGACAACCGCATCTGAAATCAGAATCAAGCCCATACTGAGTCAAATTTTCCTGCTCCCACTTAAAATATTCAAGTCTGGACTAGCTCCCTTGAAGTTGATCCAAATTAAAAGCTGTGAAAGTGAGACCGGGTTTAATCTTTTGGTCATTCTATGAAGTATGATGAACACTCATTCTGCTGTGAAAATAAAAACAGAAATTAAAACACACTCCTCTCTTTCAAATATAGGTTACTGGTGTCAGCAGGAAGAAATAAAAGCCCTATAAAACTCTATCAGAAGAATTTAGTTCTTCTTGGTTCTTAGTTCACTTAGTTCTGATGAACTAAAGACACAGGGAAGAAATCACTCACCTGCATTATATAAAGTTTTCATTAACTTCTCTACATCACAATACTGGACAAACAGGTGGGTTTCCCAATGAGCCCAAATGCTGCTGCTAAGAGATGCAAAAGCTGCATCTCTTTGATAGGAGATGTTTCCCAATGTCCTAAAACAACTCATTTTTTCAAGCTATTCTACTTCAAAGCGCCTTATAAATTGGCTAAGGTTCAATAGGAGGAAAAAAGTCAATTCAGCAAATACTACTTCATGTATTTACAATTTGATTAGTTCTTTTTAAAGACATTAAAAATTAATATTTTCCAACTTGACTTGAATCTCATTCACCAGTGACTTCTAACATCAACCCCCAACCTAAATAATCTGTGCTCTCTGTGGGGCAGTAACAGGGACACAAACCTTTTGAGTAGCTGATAGTAGTTTGAAGCAGTGTTCAGTCAGAGCCTTTGTGCTAAGAAGCCAGAATAACAGACAAAATACTTATGGTTACTTCTAGCTTTATAATAAACCAGCTAAATTCGGCTGTTGCAAGTGCCAACTGAGTACTGAAAAGGTAATTATAAACTGCATGAACCCAGTAATTTGTATGTCCACTGAAGGTGACTGTGTCATGGTGGTGAAAGGATACAGAGGAAGAAAATTGTTAATGGATTTATTGGATAGATTTCCTTGTGCTTGTGAAAGTCTGAAGCAGCTCTGCAGTTTATACAGTAACTCAGCTGGGTTACTCTGGCTGCAGGTTTGTCTGAAATACAATCTATGTTATTTCTTCTGGGTGAACACAGAAATTGCTGAAAACTTTCCTACAGATCTTTGCTCCACCAAATAAAACTGATTTACAAAAATCAGAACATATGATAACAGATCAGATGACTCAATCTTCTGTGTGGAAAGTTATTGTTGGAAGTGATACAAAGTTCAAAATTTTTTTACGTAGCTTTGGTCAATTTTGTTTGCCTTTGTCCCAGGGGAAGGGAATTGAAGTATCTTTTCAGGGGACTGTTCCACCTGGCATGGTCCGATGAGTTTAGTGCCTCAACAGACTGGGAGTAGCACAAAAGATACAGGACAGAACCATTAACGACCGTTGACAGACCATCAACTCCAGACATCACCCCTGGCATGACCAGAGACACCTGGACTGGGAAAGGCGAGGTAAGAATGAGACCCTAGATAGCACCAGAGGTGAAGAAATCCATATCCAGTGGGAAACCAAATACTAAGAACTGAGCAACTTGGGACCAATGAACATTGAACCAATGAATTTCTATGGGTTTTGACTGTATAAAATATGTGAAAAGTCTAATAAAATCCATGTGTCATGGAATGATTTTCTCTGCACAACTTGGGCTATGTGTGGATGAAATTATTTCTCTTGCACATCCTGGCCAGAAGAAAGTAATGCCTTGATTCTCTAACACTAAAAATGTTGTTGGAGAGTTTTTTGTTTTTCCCGCAGTTTCAGTGGCATTGTCACAGCATTTCATTCCCATTGTCTCAGCTGTGCTGTACCATCCAACAGAAACACTGAAGTCATTGAAGTGAAACAAAATTTGAAACTATGAAATTAAAACATCTCGTTAAATTTATACTCTGCTTCCCTCAACCCTTTTACATATGGTATGGTTTCTAAGTTAAAAGGGTATGCCTCTGGGATGAAAATTCCATTTTCAATCTATTCTGGTGACTATCTCAGATTTACATGAACAAGGGCAGCATTTCAGGCACTTGCTCTTTGTTTTTACTCCTGCTTGAGTTAAGTCTGGTATGCTGGGTAAGAGGGAAGGAAAAAAACCAACATCTCTTCCACTGTGTAAAGTCTGGAATAACATAGAGAGATGCTGCATGGATATGTCACAGAAAACTGGGGGAAGGAGGGAGAAAAACTAGAGGAAGTGCAGAGGTTTAGAAATTAGTTAGGTTAATCCAGTCCTCCCCACATTAATGTCCAGGGATAAGGAGGAGCTCAGTACAGTTTTTACCACTCAACTCAGCTGCTGCCTGGCTCAGTACTCTGTGAACCTCCTGAGCCATGCCCATGACCCCACAGCTGAAGTAGCTGGAGAAGCTGATATTAAGGCTCATTTAATTTGAAAATTAATGACAGAATTTTCTCTGCTGATTCATTGGTGAGAAAGATATAAACAAAAAGATTTGGGTGCTGGTCTGTGAGGGAAATCTCATTATTTTTCCATTCATACTGGAGAGGTTCTCAGCTGTTGTTTTTATCTTTCTACCTGCTTGTGTTCAGCTGTATGAAGTTCACTTTGACTTTTCACATCTCTCAGAAAACACAGCCTGAAGTGAAGCAGGCACATACAGAATGTTCATTAACACAGTGTCCTTCACCTGGAAAACATAATTTACAAAGCTGAGGAAAACACCATGACAGGTCTATATCAGCAGTTTTCGAGTCAGCCAATTTCTGCAGCTGAAGATGAGGACTGGGGCATAAACCACGGAGGAATGGACACAAGTGGGTTGCCTGTGAACAGCAGTGAAGTAGGGGGTTAATTAAACTAGTGACAGCAGAGAAGAAAAATATGAAATAACACCATGTCAACAATGTGGTTTTTTTCCTCCCCAAGAACAGGCAAGTCAAAGAAAGCCACCATGATTTCATGAAACAGCAACACATGTTTACTTCTTGTTTTACATTCTGACTGAATTTGGCTCTCCAAACTGGATAAGAGACCCACACACACCTTTTTTTTTTTTTCCCGTGAGAGAAAAAGCTGACTAACCTACTGCTTATTTCAGTATTGAAGGAGGTGTGTTGTCCAGAGGAGGGAGCAGAAAAGCCCAAGGGAGCAGTGACCTATCCCCATGTGGGGGTTGTCCAAAAGTGACCAAGGAAGACCCTCACAGTTGCTGGGCTGGGCCAAAACTGCTCTGCAGGAGATTTCTGCTACTTAGGAAGATATTGGGCAAATCTCTACCAGAAAATAACATGGAGGGGTTGTTGCTCTTTTTAACTCTACAGGTAAACATTACCTTGTAACATTACTTATTTTCTTGTTTGTTGGCCTGCTTCTCTGTAAATCCTATATCAGCTTCCAGATCCTACCCCAGACCCTGCCAGTTTGTTCTTTCGGGCAATGATGACTCATTGGTTGTCTCAAGTGGGCTCATCAAAACCAAGACTCACTGGCAATAAATTTTTCAGGCACTTCTGATGTTTTAGTCCATAATCCCTGGTCAATATCTGTCTCATGCAGGAATTCCTCAGTCAAATGCCTTTAGGGAGACACGCGAGCAAAAGGTCAACATTTGCTAATGGGAATTCCAGTTTCCTGTGTCTCCATTTGTGGGGCTGAAATTTTGACACTCAATATTCAGTGTTTGAGAAGGAACATAACTCACCATCTTCTGAGAAGAAAGCTTTTGATGTTACCTCTAGCAAAGCACTGATAGCATGAATGACCTAAAATCATTCATCAAAAACATAAAAATAATAAATAAGGCGCATCTTAAAGATAAACTATTTCCACTCCCAAATTTTCTTTAAATTATGGATGTACTCTGCAACATGATCAGTTTGAGAACAGTTAATTTCTTTTAAACAAGCAAAATAAGTTTATAAAGAAAGAGTACAATAATCTTCAACTATGTTTAATTACTAGAGTATCTCTCTACTTCCTGGTAATAACAGTCTGTAATTAAGCATATGAATATGCTGAATTTCTGATACACCTGTTTAATTGAAAGCAGATGTTAATTTGGCAGTGGGTTATTTTCATATGATGCTTCACTATTAGTTTGCTATTGCTTTCACAACACACTGGGAAAAGTAATATACAAATAACGCAGAACAGTTTGTCATTATAAAGCTAACTGCCTATTTATTCTATTTTTTAATACTCTTAAGTCACCATCAGTGATTTCATAGACCACTGCTTTGGTATCACCTTTACTTTTGTTATATTATTGATGTCATTGGTTTTATTGTTGTTGTTGTTTTTTCCAACATTTTCTTTGACTGGTACGAAAATTCCAGTTCAGGTTATTATATATTTGTTGGTTTGGATAATAAGCAGTAAGTGATGTGACCTGGGCTCTGTGGGGAAGGCACTTCACACACCTGTCACAGACAGGGCAGACAATCCAACAGAATTCATAGGAAAAGGGGCGCTAAATATTCTTTACAGGGACAGTCTCCTTCAGCACTGTCGATCTGCACAAGAGGAAAAGAGACCTAAGGGTGTAAGGCCCTGTGTATCTTCATTAACCCCCTAATTCAGTATTTTAATAAGGAATTACAGTGCAAGGGACTAAAGCAAAAGCAAACCTGAGCAAGGCATGTTGAATGTATTTCTTTGGAGAGGTGCAAAAACGCAGATGACAAAAGAGAAAAGCACATGAATTCAAGTTTTTATCACGTATTTTCACTTATTTATGAATATAATGAGCCTTAGGTTTCGCAAGTAAAAATACGCTATCAAATCACAAAGAGAGAGCTCTAAAGATACAATGAAATGGAACAAATCAAATGGCATTTGTGAGAGGAGCCAATAAAAAAGGAATACTTTTTAAAAATCCTCTCATTTAATGATTACCAGCAGTAGAAGCCCCTCTGTGAAGGAGTCCCAGGCCTCAAAGCACCAGGGAATTCCCTTAAAAGAACAATGGGCCCCATTCCACTAAACTTAAATATAAAGTGAACAAAATTCCAAGTGGGAAGAAGCACCATGGGCATTTTAACAGGACAAAGTGTACTCAGGTGACTAACACATTGACACAACAATCTGCAGAAACTCAGCAGGGATGATTCCCCTGGGGTGGAACCAAGGAATTAAATTCAGAGCATTATTCTACATTTTATGGGCATTTTTAGGTTGGATGGAGGATGGTGTCACAAAGCATCACTAAATGGGACCAAAGGCAGGTCCTCTGTGTCCTCTGCCCTGTGTTCCTATCAGGGACTGCTGTACCTGCAGACCAAGCAGAGGAGGCAGGATGCATGTTGATAGTTTTGTATATTTTTCCCCTGTCTATAATATAACAAACACCACAGAGAGAGTGAAGAACTCCTGTTATGTGCCTGACTCCAAACCAGCAAAGCAAGATACAGTGCCAACCAGGAAAAGCTGTTTCTTCTCAAGAGAGAGACTTCAAAGCTCATAATCTGGTCTCTAGGGAATATACAATACGAAATATAACATGAGTAGCTGGAATAAATTTTGGGTTGATTTTCTTTGGTGGTAACGATCTCAGACAACCTATTTATGATAAATGCACTTGGGACATACTACCCAGGATACAGATTAATGGATGTGAAGAAAAAAGAGGGGGCAGTTGAATTTTTTAAAAATTCCAAAATAGAAATTAAAGAAAAAAAGCCTTCTATGACTGAATAATTTAACTTTTGGTGTATTTTTAAAGAATAATTATTAAAAATTCTTCGCAGGTCTGTTGATTTAATTCTGAATGCTTTACTCCTAACTAGTGATGCCAGAGCCTAATGAGAAATAAATTAGAAATGGCTGTAGTATAAGAAGAGTGGGAAAAGTTGACTGTATTAGAAAATTATGCATCAGATGTGGATTTATAATTGTATTTTCTCTAATCTCAAGCACAAGAAATTACATATTACTGAGTATAAACATTTTCAGGGGAAAGAAAAATTCAATCATGCCATTAGCCATGTAGTAGCAGGAACACTAAATGGGGCATTTATCTGACTTTTTCTCTTTTTTTTTTTCTTGTCATAATTCTTCATTTTTTTTCCACAAGCAATTGATTCTCTACACCGGAAACATGGAAATTCCAGGGGAAAACTGAGTTAGTTTAAGGAAACCAGCTAACACTTGTTATCTCAAGGGTCATGGGCCACCTACTTCATGTGTCACAGTTTGAAAACCTGCTCCATAACAGGTTTGTTGTTCTCCCCATCCATGTCTGACTCTGGTATTGAGTCAGATTGTCCTATGAAAACCTGCAAAAACAGGCATTTGGGGAAAGGGAAATGCTGGGGCAGAGACAGACATGACTAAGCCAGTGCAGCAGTAAAAAATGAATGAGCTTTTCCAAAATCATAGGAAATTATTGAACTGATGCTATCACTGGCCAGGGATTAGCCAAGGGACAGATGTTAAATGTGACAGCATTTTAAATCTGCAGGAAGAAATTCCCAACCCTTTGTCTTGTGTTATTTAGTACTCTGAAAACTATCCTAGAATTACACAGCTCTGCCTGTCTGGTTGGTCACAGCAGGTTTAAAGCTTGGTGACTGGCAACCCTTAAAGGTTCAATCCATATCACTTTCCAGAGTGTTGTTCATTTTTCAGCCTTAACTGATCAAATTTGGGGTGAGATCCCTCTGCCCTCAAAAGGCAATGGAAGTTTACTGCTGGTTTAATCAAATATTGTGAGGGGGAAGACCATGCACCAAGGATGTTCTTACTGGTTGTCTCTCCTGTAGCTGTGAGGATGAGCTGCCTGCATTAATCCCTCATTTCAGATTTTTGCAAGTCTAAGAACCATAAGCAGAGTTTGATTGTTGCCCCTTTTCAGCAAAACCCATCATTGCCCAAACACCCACATACAGTTTTTATTCGATGGGTCTTTTTGTGCAGTAGCTAAAGAGGGGTTTTGTATTTAAAAGTTTTGGATTCAGTTACATCATCCCTGTTTTAGGCACTAATATCATCTTGTGGATCTGGCTTTCCCAGAGGAGTCAGCCAACAGATGACCAAATGTACCTGACTCTCCAGGTTCAGAGCTGTCATTTGAAATCATTCTTGTGACTCAAACCCATAACCACTGCGTTCATAACTGCATGCAGTTTAGTGACTACTCCATGCAGAAATTACCCCAAATAGATTCAGTTTTAAATGGTTAAAATATAATTTATTACAGGGCTTTTACAACATACAAGTCATGTAAGTGATCCAGACCTTTCTGCTGTGATCCGAATATTAACTGTGTCAGCATGGTATTTTCTCCTCCTCCTGGAATAAAAATTTAGCAATAAAATCCAGAGGCAAAGTGGCATCTAGCTAATGGCATTCAATCTAAGCTTATTGAAGATCGACCTTGAATGCTGCCAAGTCCCCAACATGTGCTGACAATACAGCATCGTTGCTAAGATACCTATTATTAATCTTTGCAATGAAAAATGAAGAGGTCAGAGTACGTTGAAGGTGTGTTTATTACAGAGCTTGCACAGAGGGGCTCATTTGAAAGCTTGGATATTTTACCATTTCTATTGCTGTGAAAATCTTCTATTTTTTTTCATAAAGATTTGAATCTGACTGACAGATTATGACCCTGATTAAACAGTAGAGAAAGAAATGCATATATATTTTTTGAATATTCATATGTCTACATTCAGGCCAACAGAAAAGGAAGTTTCAGCAATTTGTAATGGAAACAGAAATTATTTGGTACTTTATATCTCATGGTCAAAGTTGGGTCTAGAAAACCTCATATAAATGCACGAGGAAATAGTGTTTAGGAAAAAAATATTATTATAATATTCCCTTCTCCATTCTTATTGTCTGCTCCTATCTCCTGGGTTTATTCCCGGTGGTTTGGATTTTTATTGAGCTTTGTGGTGTTTTGGTTGAGGATCAAGACTGTACAGAGAAACAGGACACATTTTATTTATCAATAAATCATCAAACACAAAAAACAGAGACCAATGAATGGGATGAGCACACAAAGGATAAAAAAGGGGGAAACTCCAAATCCTTTGAAAGAAGAAAAGGCACAAAGAGCACGAAGTGGCCTGGTGTCACTCTGTCATCAAGGACATTGATGTAGGAGGTGAGAAAGAGTCAGAGTATATATTTCAAGAAAGTGCATAGGTTGTCAAAGTCCTGTATTGAGGAGCTGCTGATACACACAGGAACCCCCCCAAAAAGTACCCCATGCTTTCCAGGAAGGCAGAAATCTCCTTGAAAAAGCAGAAGTTGAAGCAAAGCAACTAAACTTTCCAAAGGCTTGTTTTAAAGAGAAGGTTCTACCAGGAAAAGCTGGTGTGTATTTCAGGACATGTCTGCATGGAGATTTTCTTTGCCATGGAAATAATTTTGATATGGATTATGATAATTTGTACAGTTGTGTTACTTGGTGCAAGGATGGGAAAGGGAAGGTGTCCCGAGGTGAACAGGTACTTTGTAACTCTAATTTTAACTTGAACTTGACTTGTCCCTGGCAAGCTTCATCATGTAAATCTTGTTCTCACTTCCCTTAATACTAAACACAGGAGGACATGGACAAACAGAGATGACTTCTACCCACAGGAAGATTCCTGTGGTAGATCTGCCTTCTAAGGCTTGTCTGAGCTTGCTGGAGGCTGTTGGGGCTCTGCCACCCCAGCAGCAGCTCATGAAAGGAGCAGTCATGTCCCAGGGGAATGATTTGCTCTGCTCATCCTCACCCCACCGAGCACAGGCTCGGCTTTTCTGATCTGTGCTCAAGACTCCAAGGGCTCCCAGCTCCATCTGTGTCTATACAGGAAAATCTGCTTTGTCACATCTGCTGTGTCCACATGAACACCAAGTGGCTCTGAATTACAGCATCGCTGACGCAGCTCAGCAAGGATACTCTGAAACAAAGTTTGTTTTTTGATCAAATTCTGTAAAGAGATGATATATCCTCAGTGCTTCATAGGAGAGGGTGTTTCCAAGCAGGATGAGGGTTTAGGAAGGAGCTCACACAGAGGAGGTTCACTGGGTTCAGCTGCACTGATCTCTTCAACTGCCTCAGTCCCAGCAACAGCAGCCCTCAGGTTCTAGGTTGGGAAAGGATCCTAAAGCCACCCTGCAGTAAGAATCCTTCCAGCACCTAAAGATACACTCATCAAATACCAGTGAAGTTTTTCCCAAGAGTTTGAAAGATGGGTTTAAGTCCTATGCTTCAAAACATAGATGGAAATGCCATTGAGGAAGATGAGCCATTCCTGACGGAAGAGTTTTGTCCTACACGACAGAAGTGTCTCAAGTACATTGTTATCAAGTGCTGCAGAAGCAGAGACTCTCAAAAACAAACCAGTCTGAAACCTCTCAGGAGACGCCTGATAGTGCAAGTGGATATGGGATATAATCCAAATTTTCCTTCCTTTTCTATTTCTCCTTGTAGGTGTTTTATTTATACTTCAGCACCTCAGAAGAGTAGGGTGAATGGAGCTGTCTCTGTGAAGGAAGCTCTGTACAGCCAGACCAGGATCTTGCAGCTGCAGCAGAGAACTTCTCACCTAACATACAGAAGGTTAAACTACATGAGGATTGTCAAAGATGCCCTGTGGCCTGGCTAGACATAGATAGAGATGTAGCTTTGTCTTTTGTGTTTCTTGGGGCCATCCCCCTGTTTTCATATGCCTTTAGTTTACTAATGTGAAAACTTTGACCGTGGCGCATGGGAATGTGGTTCCTTCTCTCTGCACAATTTAAATTTAGCAGTATTCATACAGACTTCCTCATCTTCCCTAAATCCTAACTTGACAAGGGTGTCTTAGAAGGTGCTAAAGTATAGCTCTGTTTCAGCTAGTTCTGCATGTCAAAGCTGCTCTGGAAAATAAATATATTGATGAGGAAAGTACTGCTTGTGCTGAGGCTCTAAGGGGGGATGGAAAATAAAAGAGATGCTTTGTCAGCAATGTGAACCTGGAAATTCAGGTTTTTTTTCAAAAAATGAAAAACAAGAGAGACCTTTCAGGATTTTTCTTTAGATGATGGAATATATAGTCATGGAAGAAAGGCTTAAAAGCCACTGGTTAAAAAGTTCCTCTGCTATGTGGTACATTTAGGTCCTGTCCTGCTTGGAGAGGATTGAACTGAATTTGCATACATCCCACTGGAACATATCATTCCTTTGTCTGAAGCCTAAGTGGTATGTAACGAGAGGTTAACCACAACTAACACTGTAACAAGATGTGCAGGTAAAGCAAGCAAGATGGCAGGTAAAGCAAGATAACAGAGCAAGCAAGATAGCAAAGCTAGTGAGATAACACGAGCCATCAAGAGCAAGATAGCAAGTTTTAATGGAACTTGCAAACTGCAAAATCAGCTAAAAACAAGTTAGACTGAAAAACAAGAAGCACCAGGCGTGCGCTGAAAATAGAGGTTAAAAATTCAAACGTGAGGAAGACTGCGGCAGCCTTCATCAAAAGACCGCCAGAAGACCGACGACCACCACAGAAGGAACTGACCCATGCACAGAAGCAACAAACTGTTGTAAAACCATGACACAGCTTTATGCAAATATGAGTATGCTAATGATATGTTGTAGTTGTGGCATTGTGGGGAAGGGCTTTTAAAATGTAACTGAAGGCTAAAGAAGATGGAGTGTGGCAGAGAGATCCCCCTCACTCCCAGCGCTGAATAAACAAATACCTGCTCTTGTAGCTGGCTGAATACAGAGTTTTATTTTCTTGCCCAGTTTTGGGCATCATGTCACCAGTGCCAGAATGGTGCCCTCAAAAGGTTAGTCAGATCTTAGGTTAGTCAGGGCCTTATCAAAAACACATGAAGAAATCAGTTTGTATCTCTCGCTCAGGTCTATAAGCAGACAAAATTATTCAGGGGAAAACCCTAGATTTATCTGTATTTGGCCTGGTTAAAAGTTTTGAATCTTAATAACAAATATTGTTTTATTTAGGATCTATGTGCCATTTCCATGATAAGTGGGAGTCAATAAAAAACCCTGGCTCCTTTATAGAATGGTCAGCTGGAGCACAGTGCTATTTTCCCATGCCAGTGAGTAGATTCCAGAGCTGAAGGCAGAGCTGCAGCCACATTCCCTGATCCATATGCAACAGGAGCATGAAGAGCTCAGCTCCAGCTGAGAGCCTGCACGATCTCACCCGCTGCTCCAACGAGAGAGGCAGATAAAGAAAGGCAGTGATTGAGAGGGTCATATACCCAACAGGTGAGCAACTACATAATGAGTGTCTTCAATATTTTACTTCAGCTGAGCAGCTGCAGCTTCCACCAGCACAGAAGGTGCCCTGTGTGCTGAGAGGGGCGCCCAAAGTCTGGGATTTCTTGACGTCAGAGACCAGATTCACACAGATTTGTCTGCTTGGTGAGGATTTCTTGCCAGAGACGAGGAAGATTTTGAGTTACAGACTATTCCAGGCAGCCAAACAGAATTCAAGCTGTGACATGCTCATGCATTTATCCTCAGATGACACAGGTCTCATCAGAGGCACATATGAAGTGTTGAATTGATGCTGGCAGCCACTGCAATACATGTTAGGTGACATCCACTAACAGTAAAATTCACCACCTAAACTGTAGCTTTTCACTTATAATGTGCTTCACTGTGTGGCTTTGCTGCAGTGCAGTTTTGCTAATTTATATTAATGTAGATTAATCATATCCATGATTAATATAAACAGGGTGAAGCCAACTAGCAGTAATTCAAATAAAGGCAGAAGCTGCTAGATAAAGGGTAGTTTGAAAAAGCATGTTGAATCTGGCCAAAACCCACGGGGAGCCTGTAAGAGTGGAGTTCCAGAGATGCTCTTTGGAGGGTGCTGTGATAACCAGCTGTAGATTCTCCAATACATTGGTCCAAAAAACTTCTTAAATGGTAAATATATCTGCATGACCCTTTGTTTTCATGTGTTTAAATCCATAGTTCTATGATCAAAAGCACTCTGAGTCTAAATTTCCAAGCCTCTGTTGTATGTCTTGTACATTTCTGAGTTTGTAGACTACCAGGCTCCTGATAAGGACAGCAGAATAAATAATTTAACACAGCACACTGCCTAAAGTTGTTATTGTTCATCTCTAAAGCACAGAAATACTGAAACTGATGGATAATTGGGAAAAAATGACAGTGCAACAGAAGGGAAAAGAAATCATTTAGCAACTTAAATGAAAGATAAATGTACCAGCAAATTGCTATGAGAATTTAGAATTGGGGCAGATATGGAAGATTTCCTTCAAAATGCTTTAATGCTGTGAGTAAAATCTGATTTTTCAACCAAAAGAAACACGGGGAAAAGAAGAAAATCATAGGAAAAAAGTTCAGACAAAGATGACTGAGCCTGTGATGAAATATAAACAGAAAAAATATGCAGAATGAAAGTAGTAGAATTGCCAAGAGAAAAATAAAGATGACAAACCAGCACGTACATAGATATAACTCACATGTTCTGCCAATGTATATTACAAGGTCTCTTTTAGTTGAGGGAATACCAGAGACTTCCTCTGGTTTGAATTTAATTGTTTTTAAAACCTCTTTCCCTGTTTTCCACTTTGCTGAAACTAGAGGAAACGGAAAGATAAAGATCTGGTTAAACTTTGTGATTTCTTCTTCTCTGGAAAGAAAGAATAAAGACAAGAGGGGGAAAAAAGTGTTGTTGAATCAGAGGGATTAAATGTGATCCTCAAAAACCTACCTGGCAATCAGATATCTTAGCAAGAGAAAAACCCTCTATTGATCAAAAATACTGCATAAAGAAAACAGAACTTGACTAGCATTATATATTATTGCTGGAAAAATTTAAATTTTAGTGAAAAAACAAGCAGATTGTGGAGTTATAGTGATGTTTCAATACTATTTCAAAGTCACTGTTCTACTAAAAATGACACTGTGCTGATGAATTTCCCAGCAAAACCACTTCTGTCCTACACAGACACAGCATAGAGACTGAGCACAGCCAAACACCACTGGGCTAAGAAAGGAACCAAACACGCTCTGGAGACTTTAGCATGGCCAAAAACCCAGCTTGACCTTGGACAGCTTCCTGTCCAGCAGGGTTTAGCAAAGAGCCACGGAGGACAGTGCTGTTCACTCAGGAGTGCCAGTCTCCATGTCTTGGAGGTGACTGAACATCATATTTTGCATGAGGATGGTGAAAAAACTTCTCAAGAGCTTCTGCAGGCTCTGTAGAAGCTCCCAACACAGCTCCCACAAAAATCCCAGCAGCACCCCAAGGAAAAGGGGACAGGATCCCAAAACCCCAAGTTGTTACGTTGGAGATGATACAAATTCAATTTTTTTTTTTAATGTTATTTTAGTCAGTTTTCACAGAATCGTAGAATGAACTAGGTTGGAAAAGACCTTTGATATCATCAAGCCCAGCCTATGTTAACCTTCCACCCGGTGGAAGGGAATTTGAGTTTCTTTCCAGGGCATTGTTCCACCAGGTGACGGCCTGATGAGCTTCGCATCTCAAAAGACTGGGAGTAGCACAGAAGATACACAAAATATAATGACCATTAACGAACACTGACTGACCATCAGCTTCAAACAGTACCCCTGGCATGGTCAGAGGCACCTGGACTGGGAAAGGAGAGGTAAGAATGAGGACCTAATTAGCACCAGAGGCGAAGAAATCCATATCCAGTGGGAAACCAAATACTAAGAACTGAGCAACTTGAAACCAATGAACATTGAACCAATGAATTTCTATGGGTTTTGACTGTATAAAGTTTGTGAAAAATCTAGTAAAATTCATGTATCATGGAATGATTTTCTCTGCACAGCTTGGGCTATGTGCAGATGAAATGATTTCTGTTGCACATCCTGGCCAGAATAAAGAAATGCCTTGATTCTCTAACACTAAAAATGTTGTTGGAGGGTTTTTGTTTTTCCCACAGTTTCAGTGAGTTAAAGGCAGAGAAAGGCAGAGAAAAGCTGTGAGGTTCCAGCAGAATGATGCCAGCAGCCTTTTCATCCTCCTAATGCGTCATTTTCTGTTGATTAAATTTTCCATTGTAAAAAACCTGACAGGCTGCTATTTCCCTCAGACCAAATCATAGTAATGAAAGTTTATAAAGTAGCCATTCATTCAATCAAAACTTATTACTCGAAGCATGGTTCTATTTTTTTTTCCTCCTGTACTCCACATTAAGCATCCCTATTCAATGGCTGTTATTATGGGAATTGTTCTGTAATGAAAACGTAAATCCTCACAACAGGAAGGCATTTCTGCAAACAATGTAAGAGGGGGCAAGTTCCCAGTACTTTCTACGGCTATAATCTGTGGAACCCATTCATATGCTGTAGTTAATGCCACACTTAATGGCTTCAGGATGGAAATAGCCCCCCAGGCTGAAGATCCATGGTACTCCAGAGGTCTCCCTGGCAGTTTATTGTGGCCTTAAGGAATCTTGTTCTCTTTGTCATAAGAAATACAGTCATCTAATGCAGCGTGACAGATCCCTGCCCTGACCGGGGATAGTCAGCCTTGATTTTGCTGAGCAAAAGCTTGGATAACTTAAATATTCACATGTGAATGTGCCATATAGCTCAACCAAATGGGAATAGAGCATGTAAATAGAGCATAGGTAAAATTTTCTATCTGACAGTTCAACTGATGAACAAGTAGGAGTTAAATTCACCCCACTTTAGGGCACAAGAAAGAGTGTTCCTAATTTCCTTATCGATGGCACCACTGGAAATGGCTTCTCTGCAAGTGCAGGATGAGTGAATGAAGTCTGAATAATGTGCTCTGTTTCTCTGCCTTATTTCCACCTGAATTGCCATGCTAGGGATGACTTTGCTCCCTCAGGAAGGTGAAACTTAGACTAAAGTCATCAGGGCTGTTGGGCTGCTGGTGGGCCAGGCTTTGGACAGCTAAGCTCCAAAGCCAGCCTGCCTATGAGCTCTCTGCTCCTGGAGAGGGAAACGGACTGGGAGGGACAAGTATGAGAGAAGTGGGACAGAAAATACAGATCCCAACCCATCTAATATTATTATCTGATGCTACTGCTCTTACTGGGAGCAACACTCTCCAGCTCCTGAGCCAGGTAAGGCTGGCAGGAAAGTGGGGAGAGAAACCAAAGGGAGGTGAAAGTCTCCAGTTACCTCATGGTTAATAATCCTTTAATGAAGCAGACTTTTAAATGTCTTAAAGTCAAAATTCTTGATACGATCAATATATCTTTTGCTGCTACAGATATTGCAAAAGTCTCCAATAGTCCTGAGAGGATTTTATACACCTTCAACATTTACATTATACCAGATCCTGATTTTAATTTTCAAAGAGGTTAAACTCAAACTGTCCCTTTAATTGTGTTTCTTCTCCTGATCTTACAGTGGCAGTCGAGACACACACGATACTGCAGAGGGTGGTCTTCAGGCTGCCACAGCAGCTTCTTCTCTGAGCACCAAGAACAGCCTTTTACTGACTATTCCTTGTGGGATGCAGAAAAAACAGGTGCCACCTTCATTCTTTTTTTTTTTGATCCGTGCTTCCAGATAGATTCATCACAGATCTAAACACAGCTGGGCTGGCACCAAGATCTTTAATAAAGGGGAAAGTCAGGTACTGATTTACTGTTGGTGGGAAGGAAAAGGGAATATAATCCCTCCCTCAGATGGCCTGGGTAGAGCATCCTGCAGGGAGCAAGGTGTTCTGCAGGACTTGTGGTGGTGGTGGACACATTCCTGCCTCCTTTGGTTTTCTTCGCACACCCTTAAAGCTTCATTCCAACAGGCACAGTCTGCTGAGAACATCAGACTTCTGATAATGCTGCACAGAACTGCAACACAGCTCCTTAAAGAGCAATTCTGCATCAGCACGAGATGGAACAGCTTTATATATCACAGGCTTTTGCCTGCACATTTCATTTTCATTTTTATCCACAGCATAAAAACAAGAAATGAGGCTGTGGAATGAACTAGGTGTAAAAGCAACAGAAAACGCTGTCAGAAAATGAAATGCTGAGGGCAGCTGCCTGTGCTTTGCTACAGCTGAATTAAAATCTTAGTCTTCAAATGTTTGCCTGAACCTTAGGCCAAGCCAAGCTTGGATCCAATAGAGAAGTTCCTGGCAGCACCCATTTCACGTGCTGATTATAAAGCACTATTTTAAATGCACTCATATTTACATAATTTAAAAATTGTCTTGTACATATATACATGAAGGAGCTGTTTGTGTACTGTATGTTAGTGATCAACCTTGCTGTTTAAATAATTTAATAGCACACTTCAGATGTCACATTTTAATATTCTTAATTAACCAAGTCAAACACGTTTGCTAAATAATGAACAAATGCACCTTACTGTGCTGCATTTTGTGCTAATGCTGTTAAATATTTTTTTTGGATTTTCTGACATACCTTTGTGATTTAGTCGAAGGTGATATGAAAGGATTCAGTGAGGTATACTGACAATTGCTCTTTATGCTTTCCTGATAATGCTGTAGATGTCACTGAGCTGCAGAGTTGATAAAATTGCACACACTTTACTTATTGCTCCATTATTCTTTGCTAATTGAGCCACAAAGTTTAGTCAAGTGTTTACAAGCTTTGCTAATAGACTTGCATACCAATTTTGCCCAATATGCTATAGTAAAGAGAATGTTTACTACCTGCTGAGCTGCAGGAATCACGATAGATAACAGCTCTGAAGTTGTCACCAGTCAATAAACACAGACAGCAGCACGAGCAGCTCATTTGGGGAGCGGATTGCTTTTGCAGTGCTCATGGAAATGATCTGGATTAACCCATATCATAACTAAGGTGCAAAGTCAATGGGGGCCAGATGTCAAAGTACTCTGGGTTTCTCTGAAACTCTGGGTACATGGGCCATTAGGCAAGAACTTACTCTGCAGGAGAAGTAAAACAGTAAGAAGCTTAATGAGAATCTCTGAGTTCAAACTCACTTATTGGAACGTTCTCCTTAATCAAGGACCCTCAGAGCTCCAGACATCATCCACTGCCAGAGGTGAACAATTCCTCTGAGGATGCTGGGTCCTCTCAAGGAGGGAGACAAAAGTGTTCCCTGCACAAGGATGGCAACTTGGAACAGTGTATGGCTTATCCCATGACACTGTTCTTGCCTTCCCCTCATTTTCACTTGCTTTGCTTTCATCTCACAAATATGGAAAATAGCCACTACCAGTTCTATGGAGCTGCTTTTCCTCTCTGTGCTGGTCAAAATGTGTTTGGTGCAGTTCCTCTCAAAGAGGTTCATGGAAAGTGGTGCCATTTCCCTTTACAATGGAAGGAGGACACAATCCCGTGACAAAACAGCAGCACTCAATTAAAAAGAAATTATTGTGCTGTAACAAAAATAATTTGTAATAATAATAAAAAAATTCTACCATTATAGGAGTGTGATTTTTTTTCTCCTAGAAAACAACAGAAATCCAGACTTCACAACTACAGGGCTTAGGCAGAATCAGCCACCTGAGAATACAGCCCTGCCAGCCTCTATGCAGGGGGAATAAAAAATGCCAATTATGAAGTTTAATTTAATTGCTAAAATGCATTAGTAAAAGAGGGATTATTGAGAAAGACAACATGCAAAGCTCAGAAGAGAGAATGTATATTCAGCCACTTTCTAAACTCTGCAAAATGCAAGAAAAGAAGCTGGTGTGACTAAATTCCAGTTCCAGTGTTTCAGGGCTCTCCTCTCTCCATTTCACACTACCCTCTTCAAGCAAGATTACTCTCTCATTCATTTAATACATGAAACTTCCATAATCAAAGTTTGTTCTGCAGCAAGGAGAGAATACAGCAAACTCAAAGGGTATCTTGCAGATATCAGAGATAAGAGCATCTGCCTTGGTCAGCAAAATACAACGGGATTAAGTATTGAAAAGGACAATTCAGTCAATAATAATTATAAGTCCATTGTGTAGTATCAAAGAAGAGTTCAATGAGCCAAACACCGAATTAAAGTTCTCATGTTGGCTGGTGATAGAAACCTGCTCTGTCATATTAATGACTCATCTGTCCCTGAGCAAAACTGAAAACACAAAGGGGATTTAGTCACACTGACAGAAGGGACACCCAGCACCCAGGCAGGGACACACCAGCACAACAGACAACCCTCTGGTTATCTCATCTAGTCTGAAAGTAATTTCCAACAGAGTTATAAACCTCATTGCAACCACTTTTCTCTACTTAAAGCAACCTGGGACTGAAATCTGTTCTAAGTTGAGGAATACCATCAATTATGCTGCTAAAATCCCTCTTTGCAGGGATTTCTCCCATTTCCAGCACTGTGTTGACCCCCCATTACAGAAGTGTATATGCCATATATCTGTACCTATCACACTGCACTGTGCAGTGGTACAGAATTATCACACAACATCATCAATTGTGACCCAACATCTTCAGCTTTGTAGGCTGCTTGTGAGTGTCAGTGTGCTGTGTCCAACATCGAGCACCTGCCTCTTCTGTGTGAGTCCAGGGAGGAATTCCTGGTCTAGCAGACACAGTTGCACGATTCCCACTGTACTCAGGAGATGTCAGATCTGCCTTCTCCACTGTCCACGTGGATCATGCAGTGTTCATGTGCCTAGGAAGAAGAGATCCCTTCATGTGTTCTGCCCTCTCTGCTCTGCAGGACATCTGCTGGAAACCATGAGATGAACTTCTCTGGGAGCTTCCCCGAGAGCCTCTCTGCTGAGTTTCTGGGGATTAGGTCCTGTTCAGTCTCTGGTCTATTGAACCTGCATGTGTCAGAACTTAAAACCCTGACTTTTCAAAAGCAAATCCAACATTACTCTTGTTAGCACAGCACTTCTGGAAACCCATCCTGTCATCAATTAGCTCTCAGTCCTCCCATCGGTTTAATTAGCACATGCTTGGTGGAACAACAGAAAAACCTCCCTGAATGTTGAAAGAAGTCTGCAAAAGAGGCCAGGACAGTGTTATTATGCTTTGTATCCAGGCATCCCTTCTTTAATCCATCACAGGGCTTAGAAAGGCAAGCATCAGTGGCACATCTCCTGTGTCCTCATAGTGTTGGAAATATTAATAATCCGAGGCACTGTAGCATGGGGTAATAACTACATCTGAGCTTTAATGATGTGCCGTGCAGCACTGAGACATTAATAAGCCTGTCTTTCATATGAAACAACTTGGAATTCTTTATAATGGATAACAGGCAGACACTATAGAGAGCTGAAATAAAGATATTAAAAATACAAAAATAAAGCTTTGAGTATTTTTCTCCCCTATTAAAAGAAAAACTATTTTTAAGAATTTTAAAACAATAACTGAATTCATAATTTCCTGATGATAAATAGGGTTGTAACACACCCTGACCACAGCAACTTTTTAGATATCATTTTCTGTGCCATGCCAAGCCTGCAGCCAGCTGGGTGATTGAGCAGGGTCCTTGTTGTTAACCAGTCTATCAATCAACAAAAGCACATGCTTAATTTTAAGCCATTTAAGTAAGAAGCCATCAGCACCTGTAAGTTTAATTACATGCTTAGAAATCATTCTGCATCTAAAGCTAGCAAATAAGGCTATGCAATTAAAAATACTCCAGTTCTCGCTACATACTATTGTATTTTCTTTTCCCACTGAAAACATGTTCCTAGAAAACAGAAGTTTGGTAAAGTAGCACCAGATAAATTTCTTGATATTGCTAAGAAACCCACCACCATGCTATTCAGTAAAAGGTCAAATTATCCCTTTTAAACAAAGTGATTTTAACTCAGTGTGAAAGACGTGTTCAATTTAGGGACACTCTAAATCTGTCATTAACACTTCATCCTATCAGGACTGCTTACACGGTGTTTCAGACCCTATTAAAAAGAAAAAATAAGCTGAAATACCTCCACCATATCTTATTTCTGTCCTGCCACGATTGCCATTCATTTGAACTTGGTGGATCTGCTGCAATGAGATGGTTTCTGCTACAGCAGAGATATCCAGGCTGCAGATAGCAATGGCAAGTTAATTTTGGAGATGACTGCATTCTTGGGGTGTAATTTGGGAATACGTGACTCATTTCTACACGCACTGGGAGGTGGAAGAGAATTCACATCCCTCGTTGCATTACACCACGCCATCCCCACGCTAAGTGATCTGACAAGTAAGGCAATTTGTCCTCTCCAAATGCAAAACAGGGCCTTTCTCTTACTCATTTCCCCATCATTCACAATTTGAGAGAGAGGAGAGAGAGACAGACACTGAGTTTTGAAAGTAAATTGAGTAGTTTATAAGACTTTGATAAAGACAGGACCCTGCCCAAAGATGCTTTTTATTCATATAATGTTCAAGAGTCAATTTTACCCTCCTACTCAGGACTGGTTATAGATTAAATTGAATCAGTTTTGGATACCTTGGGAGCATATTTTTCTTAAAATCTATGGCTCTTCAATATAGTTTCATTTTTCATAGTGTTTAATCTCTTTTGCTTAGCATGTCCATATTTTTTTTTCCTTAAAATTGACAAGTTATATTATATTGCTTCAGTACTTGTTCTACATTTGGGGCTCAAATATATCCTGCAAAACCATTGGGAAAGAGGAACAAATGTGTTCCAGCTTAATTCCGAGATTTCAGATTAAACATTTTATTCCACACACTCTAATAAAATGTATGCATTTATTCATCAAACCCGGAATTTATATTGTAAACAGGATGTCTACATTAAAAAATTGCTGTCAGTACAAAGCTCTGAAAAGTTACAATTTAGGATTTTTTTTCCATGTCAGTAATCCTCTCTCTCACTTACTGAAAAACAGCAAGAAAGAACATTTCTTGACTTCTCAAAGGAGTAATTATTTTAGCGATGTCACCGGCAGTTGGCACAGAATAGACACAAAAATTGAATTTCCTTGCTGTCCCATGATCACTCCCATAGTAAATAATTCCTACCCCAGCACTTGGATGTAGACTTGGAGCCAGACCTCACTGGCTGCTCTGCTAACACCACCCAACCACCAAGTATTTCAATATAAAAGAACCATTTGTCAGGGCTCCAAGTACACAATTTGTTTTAATCTAATCAGCTTTTAATAAATTGTTGTACAAAACTTTCTTATTTGTAGTAAGCAAGATATGTAGAAGTGATTATGTTCTCATTTTGCTTCTCTAATCAATCATAAGCTGATGACTTAGGCAAACAATCTAGTTCATAAACCAGTGTGTGGTGAGTTTGTGAGGAGAACATCTATCAAAGTCAGGGATGGGTGATTTTTATAATTTGCTCCTGTTGGTGCACTTCCTCTTGCATTAAAATTTAAAGAAGTCAATGGTAAAATGGATTTTATTCTGCATATCTCTTTTGCTCCTGTAGCCAGGCATCACTGATGATGCAGTCAGATGAGAAGCAGAAGAAATCCAACAGTCTCCCAATAACATCCACTGAATCCGGATCTCAAATGCCTGCACAGAGACCTTGCTGTGGCCAACCCCACCTCCCAGTGTTCCCAGTCTCTCCTCCTGCAGCTGCTGCTGGTGGCACAGCTGGGTCAGAGGACACCCACACCAGACCTGTTCAAGTGCTTTAAAAGGAATGCTTACTTCAATAATGAATAACAGGGAAAACTGTCTCAGTGAGATGCAAAAATCCATTAAAATCCATTAAAATCCATTAACCAAAGCTCTGGGCTGTGCCCATCCATAAGCTTTGATACCTGATCCCACTCCTTGCCCTTGGGATGCTCTCAAGCACTTCAGGGTTTCCCTTTGTGGTCCCCGGGGTGGCTTCCACTGCTGCTAAAATGCTGTCCCCAGCCAAAGATCTTGTGGGTTGGCCTCTCAGGAAGTTCTGGCTCAATTACGGTAAAAGAGTGTGTCATTATTTCCCTCATATATGCAGAAATATTAATTATTAAAACTCAAAGGTAAATTGAGTTGGTTTTGCTGGGTTTTGCTTTGTTATTCTGCAATAATATTTATGTCCACTGCCAGCCTCAAATAATGAAAATGTCAGGGGATGTAAGACAGTGTGTGCCTGGCTTACTGAGAGTCTAAAAATATAATACTCTAAATGCAGTGCCCTTGTAAGGGCTAAATATATTTTCTAATTTTCATGATGACTTGCCACTCTAAACATCATATTTCTGCAGTTTATATTAAATCTATTCTCTCAATCTTTTGAAACAAGACTTACTACAGTCACAGTGGCAACAGGCAATCTACTCTTATTTTCCTTTGTGTCCTTCTGTGCACCTGGGTTCCAAATATTGTTCCCAATTCATATTACAAATTTCTCTGCAGCCTGTGCGTGGATCATCCTTGCTTGGTAACACCAAGTAGTTTAGCAGTGGCAGCAATAAAAAGGGAGCTACAGAGAGATGCTGTAGAGGCAGCTGCTGAGATGCCTGGCTCTTCTGTAAGCTGTGTATGCTTAGAAAAATAGATAGGAAAATAGGATCTGTTTTCAGTTTGAGAAAATTTGATCTGGAAGTCATTAAGACACATCAAATCTATACATTGCCAGTGTCACTTCTGCTGTTGCTACACAATGTTAGTCTGCTGCAGGAGCTGCACAGGGCAGCACACACGGGCCATTCCCAGCACAAGAAAATGGCAAGGAGTAAGTTCATCAAAGAGTCTTTCAAACCTCCAACTTTCAGCAGAATAACAATAACCTTCCCCTTTTGCTCTTATCTGGTCTCACACCAGTCAAACGTCAGCTGTAATATATTAGGAAACTATTTCCCCCCCTTTCTCTACTTGCTGTGTAGTCAATTGTAGGAGTTTAAAATTACCAATTCAGAATGTTTTACTTTGTATTTGCATCAATCATTACCCAGCAAGCACAACAAGGAAGAGCACAGCCCTGAGACTCCAGAGTTGTCTGACGACTTAACAGAAGATTTCACATCCTTGCTGGAAAATAAAACAGGGAAAGGCATTTTCTGAACTGAAACCGAACTGCACGCCCTGAAAGGGATGCTTGTAGTCAAATATTTGCATATGCTTATCTCTGCAAATATTAGGGCTTTAGAGTGAAAGTCAAACAAAACCCTGGTAAATGTGGGTCTCCTAAAGCTGTATGAGCATAGAAACATCTAAACCAGAATGCTCTATTTAACGCAAGTGATAGAGGTTGGCCAGGAAAAACAAGTTTACAGCTTGTATTACACAACATTTTGCAGAAAAACTGCAGGGAGAGCTAAGATAGAATTGAGCTGCAGGCTGTGGGATGTGCCAGGAGCTGACGGACGGGTGAACAGCGAGTGATCACCCCACAGAAGGACATTTAGAAAGTGTGTGGCTGTGCCTTGGAAAAGTGTATAAAGCCAGCTCATTCCTCTGAATAAATGAGTCAGATTTCCTGCTGGTCTGGGTCTGTGTCTCGGTGGCTACAGAAAACTAAGGTTTTTTTCAGATTTTATTTAAATGTACGTATCATCGACAAAGCCACGTTTCTATTCAAGAGCTACATTATAAGGATGTGAGCATCCATAGATCCAGGCTAGCCTGTTTAAGTGCAAATAGGTCCAATAAATTTATATAAAGTGATTTTTGCAAGTGATTCAGAACCTACTTCAAAGGAAAACTAAGCACAAAACTGAACCTCTAGAAAGAACACCAGCCACAACTGGTAGATTTCAAATATTATTATATAACTCCTGTCAGCAACCTTTTATTCCACAGCAGCATTTTGACCAGCCTGCCGTACCCAAAACAAATAGTCAGCACTCGGGTGTCAATGAATTCAAAATGAATGAGCACTTCAGGAGACATTGATGTTGATGGAGAAACTTGGCTGAGCAAGCAGAGAGAAGAACCAGGAGGTGACACAGGGATAAATGCTGCAGGCTGGCCCTGGCTAAAGAGCCCCATGCCCAGCAGCCAGGGATTCCTCACCTGGATCTTTCCCCAGGAAGAGCAGCAACAAGGAAACCATCAAAGCTGTGATTGATAGGGCCAAAATAACCGAACCCGCTTCAGTAGAGATCCCAACAGGGTTTGCTGGGCCATTAACTTCCCCTTTATGACTTTTCTCCTCTTTCTGCTACATTTGAGCGCTGACTGAGCTTTGTTCCTCACAGGCCAGGGACTGAGGTAATTTGGATTGCACAGGGATGGGAGGGGGAAGAGCTGTGCCAGCCAAGGGCTGTGTGGGCAGAGGGAGGGGAAGATGGTCAAGGGCTAGCCAGGGGAGCACATCTCAAAATATGCACATCTGTCTGTCAAAAAAACCCAGGTCACTGCCAGGGAAGGTGCTGTCTCTATGTTTGCCATTCTAACTTAAGGACTAAAGTTTCTTTTCCCTTTCCTTGAACGACTTTTTTTTTATTTAACCCAAAGCCTCTGCTTATTCCAAACTATAACACTGAAATACCAAGAGTATAATGCGCTTTTTTCCTCAGCTGGTCACTGCTTTTCAGCAGGAAAAGGTGCTACTCCTGCATATAAATCACTTGCAGAGAACTTTGGGATCACCCTCAATGCACAGTGCACATTTAACAGCTTTGCAAAATTGGGACCTGTGGAAATAAAATGTAAAACTGTCGTGGGAAGATTTAAACTGCTTAGAAAAGGTTTACAGCCTTCTGCAGACTGCTGATTATGGAGAGGGGGCAAGGATGCAGGTGCTAAGATATCACAAGCCAATGAAAACTTCCTGATCTTGACCTCAGACTACAATTTGACATCACAATTTCCCTGTGTTTGTATTTGTCTATTCTTGTATGAAAGAAAAATGGATTGAAACGACCTGAAGTCTGACAGGGAAAGTGTTAATGCTTCTTTCTCTGCAGTAGAACAGGTCTCACTGGATTTGCACGTTTTGTATCAACTCAAGGTTAGTAAACAGGCTGCAGCAACAACTCCACAATGACTTTAATCCAGGGAGACAGACGATTTAATTGGGCAAGTTGCTTTTTATTGTGAGGCGGCTCAGCACAAATAGTCCTTCAATACCTCAGAAAGCCTGGGGCAAACGGGAAGCAGTGGGACTGGCTGCCCCAGGATAGAGGCTGGAGAGCATCATACCTGGTCCTGGGGCTCACCTGCATTTCATGCCTTAGTTTCCATATGCTCATTTGTTCAAGGAAAAAAACCCAACCAAACAAAAACCCAGGCAGAATTCAGGCTCTTGCTGAGAAGGACACAGGAGGGAGTTTCCACTGGAGCTGTAGTACCAGACAAGCCAACCCTGGTAGATGTGACTGCACTAAACCCCTCAGTGGGGCTGATTCTTTGAACTTGCCACTCTTTGAATGCAGATCCTGCTGCAGGGTCCAGCATAACCCACATGTCCTCTGTCATTCTTTGGGTTTATACAGGAGTACTTTGGCTGCCATCCCAAGCCTGGATTACTGAGTGTATTTTCACTTACTGTCATATTTAATCAGCCAGTGTGTACGTAACACATTCATCAAAAGGCTGCAACTTCCAGACAAAAAAACCACAAACAAATAACTTGCTAATGGGATCATAAGTTTTCTGCAATTACAAAATGAAAATGAGGGAACGTGGGAAATATTGAGCTGTCACTTAAAAGTCTCTGTGTAACTGTCATGAGGTAAGACAAGGATCTAGAGCTCAGGGTTGGGACAAGCCACTGCAAATTTAACATCTTTCTAGAAGAGGAGGTGGAAAGTGAAGAGCTTATCCCTCAGGCCATGCTGTGGCTAGGATTATCCACAGGAGGGGATCTGCCAGTGCCAGGGAACAGGCAGCCAGCTCATGACTGGGAACAGCAGAGCCACATTCCAAGGATCACCTGCTCAGGAGTCCCTTCTCACTCTCAGGTTCTGGGGTGGAGAATGTCAGGGTGAAGAGCCCCAGCCCTGAGTCCCTGGAGTCTGCTCGGGGAGCCTGTGGCACAAGAAAGACTCACACCAGTCTTCTAGAAACATTAGACACTCTTTTGATGTTTTGGAGAAGCAGGATCAGCTCTGCTGAGGGAAGAAAGGCTCAGAGAGGCACTATGGGCAGCAAGCAGAGAAAACACCTGAAATTATGAGCAGCCAGGGTTTCTGTGTTGTGGCACATGGACGAACAGCTCTCCGCCTGTGTTTTCTACTGGGCCATTTCTATTTTTCCTTTGTCTTATTAAGCTTTTTCTCTTGCTGGGCTGTGGAATAATGCTGCACCTCCTGAGTGGCCTAGGTCTGCATACAAAATACCATGTTACCTGGAGCACAAAATACAGTTTATTTTCACAGCAATGGGCCGAGTCTTTACACTGCTCCGTGCAGGACAGACTGGTAGCTCCAGGCTGGTAGGCTGTTCCTGTGTTTTAAACCAACCAATGTGAAAGCTCACCAGGCACAACAAAGTGAGGAGCAGCCCCGTGTTCTTCCATCAAACTCTCCTCACAGAAAGAGTATTTTAAGCCAGACCCAGGCAGTTAAAAGGAACTGTCACCAGCAGGATTAAGGATTTTCCCAGGTCAGAGAACCTGCCCTGCTTAACAGAAAAAACACTTTTCTACTGTCAGAAATCAAACTTTAAGAATCTGAGGCATCGTCTGCTGCATTTGTGGCTCTGTACTTAGCAAAGCTGCTAGACGAGCCCAGCATCCTTTACAGCTACCTGGAAGGTCTGTCAGGTTTTGTTAAGGGCAAGAAAAGTGACATTTGTGCTTACACAGTTTCCGTCCCCAGAATCAGAGCTGATGGGATGCAGCTTGTGGGCTCTCTGATTCTTGTTCCTTTTGTTCTTTCTCACTGGTATCTGACCCACTTTCTCTTTATGGATGTTTCTTCCTTCCCTGTTCTGTAAAACTCCAGTGAAAACAGGGGAGCCTGCTGCCTAGACACTGCTAATCATCCAAGCTGATGCACTTCCCTTTCAGTCTGTGGAGTTATTCACGCCCTTGGCATACCGAGTACAATTTATTTCATGCAGCTTAAGTGTTTCTGGATGACAAAAGCACACACCAAGCAGTGTTGTTTCCCTATCTGATTCTTTCCCTGCAGGAACAGAACTCATTAGGCTGGCTGGGGGCTCTGGGCTCATTGCTCAAGTGCTGTCTCTGCTCCTGCTCACATCATGCCCTGTCCCAGCTTTTCCAAGCCCTGATTCTTCCCACGGCTGTAGGATGCTGCAGCTCTGCCACTCTCCTTTTCACCCTTTCCTTTTGTGTTACACAGGGACACGTGTCTGACTGGCTCATCTCCAGGGCACAGGGAAATCCCAGCCTGCCCTAGGAGTTAGTGCCAGAGACGGGCTGGGCTGGTAAATGGAACAAAGCCATGCAAGGAGCACTCCCACCCCAGGGGCACCTCAGCATCTCTACACTGCTAATTCTTTTTAAACCAATATTTCAGGAAGCCAGTGCAGGGAAGAACTTGGCCACACCTGTGTAATCCCAGAATAACTGATAAATCCTGTTACATGCTGTCATGAAATATTTACCTGGACTTGGAGAACACAGTGGCACAACCTGGACAGGCTTTCTGGATGCAGTCTGGCTCAAATGCTGCCAGGAGAGGTGCAGGAGTTCTGTACTTCACAGGCACATGGCCACCAGGAGCTACAGAAAGCACATCCCATCTTTCCTAATATCCAGTCAGACCAATATGAAAGGAAATATTTATTAACCTAATTTCATTATTGTGTTTGTGAAACCTACTGGAAAAACACATCACTGAAGTCAGGTGGATGAAAACAGTACTTGGTCTACTGCTTAAGCATTGCTGGATTCTGGACCAATTTATGTTTATAGCTTGGACACAGTTTTGGAATGCGATTCTTATTTTAGGTCAGTTTAATTTATCAAGCAACAAAGGAATTGTTTTCAGGTTTACCACAGTATTTAGCACTGTCAGTTTAACTTATGGTTGTGCCGCTTGTAAGAGAAAATAATTATTCCAATCGTGCTCTAAAATAAATAAAATGCTCTCTTCTATTGTGATATCGAATGTTTTGCTGGCATAGAAACAAGAATCCAGGACGAAGATGTGAATTTGTATTCTCATTTTCAAGAGGCAATATATTCATAGCCCAGAGAAATGCTCCTGGTTGTTTTCAATTCCCATTATTCCAAATTAGAGCGACATGGCCCAGCTTGCAAAAAAGCACCCTTTGTATTGTCTGACCAACTGGGTAAAATATGCACTGATGACTGGATTTATGTTCAGTGAAAACAAAACCCACCAAAATCTCAAAGTTTCTTTCAAAGCTTCCAACGGTTGGCACTGTCACTCAGGAAGTTGCAAGGAATGTGCAGACCTCCAGAAGAATATTGATAGTGCAGGGAGCACAAACATTTAAAGAAGGGGTAAGTATGACCTAGCAGCTCTTTTCAGTCTTCATGCCTTATCAGTTTTTATAGTTTGCATCACAATATTTGTGATTTCTCTCCTTTCTTTTTTTCCTTTGTGTCCTCTCATTTTCATTTGATCTGAACAGGGAGAGGATCTTGTAATAGCAATTCCTTCAACAGTTCCTGACGATTCACTCAACCCATCTCCCTGACTCTCAAATCAGAAGAGTTTATTCTTCCTCTGCTCTGAGACAAAAGGATTCCCTTTAAAGCTCAGACTTCTTTAAGGAAATGAAAAGAGAGAGTCTGAAAGTACTTGGCTGCTCCAAACAGCAAATCACTCAGGAAAACTCTGTCTTTGTCAATCGATTCATCTTAAACAAGGTGACTTGAAAGGAAGGAGAGTGAAGGAGTGAATTTAAAACTTAAATTTTTCCAGTAAAACAGTCTATATTTGGCTCATTGTGTTGAGAGCTCTTTGCTTGAGGCAATACCAGTATTTCTGTACTTCTGAACTGATTTTATATACGTGTCTTCTCATTAATTAGTTTTGCCTTCAAGCTCCATTTAAAAATATGGGGCTAAAGAGGAGCAAAACTAACATCAGTGTATAATTTATTATAATTTCTACTTTTTGTTTAAATAGGACTGTAAAATTCTGACTGAAGAAAGAATTCCTTTAAAAAAGTGCAATTAAGCTTCAAGCCATTTTTAAAATCAAAAGTTCTGTGGTCAAAAAAAAAAAAAAAGTAATCTAGTTGCAATTTTAAAACTCTTTTCTCTAATCACAAATCCATTCTTTGTAAGTCAAGTGAGCAATAAAGCCAAAGCAATATTTAGTTACGGGGGAAATATGAGACCCTGCTCATAATGTTCCTCTCTGTCATTTTTTGGATAGCAAAAAGATTTCACACATTTTTTTACCCTTTCCTTTAACTGAACAATGGCTGTCACTCTTTCCCTCCAGTTCACATTGTACTGATTTATTTTATTTCCCCCATGCAACAGCAGAAACAGATGATCACGTTCCAGAAACCCAGAGCAGCCTCATTTCTCTTTTGGATTCTCTGTATTTGTATTCTACCCACAGCATGAAGCACACCAGAGTCCACTGATACTCCGTGTCCTGCTTGCAGCTGGGATGGAATTTATTTTCTTCTCTGTAGCTGAGTTTTAAGTTTAGAATGAGAATAATGTTGATAACACACTGATGGTGCAGTCATTGCTAAGGATCCCCTTCAGTGAGTCAAGGACTTTTCAGCCTCTCAGCTCTGCCAGGGAGCAGGAGCTCAGGAAGCCACGAGGGAGCACGGCCAGGACAACTGACCCAAAGTGGCCACAGGGATACTCCACACCCTGGAGCATCCTGTCCAGGATAGGATCTGGGGATGCTTGGCTGGGGAGCACTGGTCACTGCTGGGGATGGGCTGGGCATCCCTGAGTGATTGTGTGGGGCATCATTTGTCCTTCGTGGGTTGTAGTCCTTTCTCTCTTTTCCCTACTGTTATTATATTTTAAGGAGGAGCAGAATTTTTGTAATAATTTTTTGGGAAATCTATCACTAAACTTCTCCCCGTGTACAAAGATGGTTTGAGGGTTTTTTGCACCAGATTTCACTCAAACTGATGTGAACCCAAATTTGTACTTTGTACCTACACCACAGTAAAGTCACAGTCCCCAGCTACTGGATTGGGATCTCCTGCTAGCAGGAGCAGTACACATAAGCCATCCAGAAATTATCCTTACCATACAGATTTTACACACTTTGCACAAGAGGAGAAGGGAGAAGGAAACCAAAACCACAAGCAAGATAAGATTCAGCACCCTGATAGCTGCAAGATAAGATCAACATCTCTGAAGAGAGCACACAAACTTGTAATAAGCTGCAGTGACACTGTTTACATAAACAATGCCATTCTTAAACAGTTGTCTGAAGTAGTTCTGTGATTAGAGATTATTGAGGTTTCCTAATCTACTTGACTTTATCTCCCTGGGTAAGAGACTGCAGCAGAGCCTGAGGCTGCTGCTTCACTGCAGGCAGAATAAAAAAAATATATAATCAGGCTGAAAAGGGATAAAAAGTTACATGCCTATTATTTTTTTCTCGGTTTCATTTTATAAGTACTAAGTCATGTCAACTTTAAACACTGCTGCTGCCATCACAACAGTTGTGGGATCAGTAATGAGTCTAGAAACCAGGGTTCTGGTCCTTTGTGAATACAAACCCCAGCAGCCACGAGGAGGTGGCTTTGACTGTGCAGGCTTACGTGGCACAAAATAAAAGAAGTAACTGATTCAGGGACTGCAGAACATGGACTGCACTGGAAGAACCACCACAAGCCATTTGTAAAGCACGTGAGGGGCTGGCAACTTGGATTGTCTGGGGACGTCCTGTGTGTCTCATTTCACTAGGTAAAATCAAAACAAGGTGGGAATCTGACAAACTGGATCAATAATTACTACTGATAACAACAATATCAGTAGCTAGAGTCCCATCAGAGGAAAGTTTTGATCAGCATGAGTTGTGTTTCCTCCTTTCACCAGAGGGAAAGAGGTGAAGATGTCATTGCTGTACCCAAAGACCATCACTATCTTGGAATATCTGACAGGATCTATTCAGTTAAGACGCTCTGCTTCAGTTTATCTGTGCAAAAATTAACATTACCATGCTGAAAGCACAGGGGTAGATCCACTGCCATGAGGGAAAAAGCCATAATCACTGTGACTGAACACATCCTGGTTTATTTTGGTATTTTATTTTTGAGCAGACTCAAAGCTGGAAAGAACCATACTACTGAGCAAAAGATTTCAAAATATTCTGCTACCTGTGTAATCTTTGCTGCATCACAGAGGCAGAAATCACGGCTGATCCTCCAGACAAGATCAGAGACTGTTCAATATCTCACAACAAAACTAAACAACTACACATTAATTAGGGCCTGGAAGGGAGCATGTTGTATTCATTTAAGCTGAGGAAGTACATCAGAAGCTGAAATGGAAGTAAATGGATGGAACCTGGCTCTTAGAAAATAATCTGCATCTATTTAATGACTAAGCATGCTTTAGATTCTGAATTTTATGCCCCACTCAGAAGGACATTTCTAGGAAAGGACACTGTTACCTCACAGGAGAGGAGAAATTGAAAAAATCTGTACTCGGCAGTGCTCCTGCAAACATCTGAGTTACCTTCTTCCTGGCCACCCATCAATTCTACTTTCCCTAATTACCTTGAGTAGGATCAGAAGAAAAGGCAGCCTGGATGTGAGTCAGAAATAAAACCAACAGTCCCATCTCTCTAATAATGTTTGGCTTTGGAGACTGAGATGAAAGATGCCATACAATAAGTTATTACTGCTCTTATTTTTCTCTCTCTTCCCCTTTGCTGTTGCCCTATGAAAAGATGACAGCTGAAATATTGACTCTTAATAAGAAAGAGCATATTCAGCTCTCTGGGAATGCAGAAAAAAATGTGGAACAGAAAATACAGAGAGTGGTTAGAGATGGCATAAACTACACAGCATTTGATGCAGTGTAAACATCAGAGTCCCAATGCACAGCATTATAATTTCCTTCATTTAAGTGTTAATCAACTCATATTACTGTGAAATCGGCATTTTGGAAAATCTTCAGTTAATGCATTTTTGCACAGAGCCTACATTAATTTAGGAATTGCATTAAGCTCTATGGCACTGCAGAAGACAATCGTGTCTTTGGAACAAGGAAATTTATACCAGATTGTGTTCTTGATGCTATCCAGGATTTCCAGTAAGTAAGGAAAAGAAGGATTTATCTCACTTTATATGCACAAAATCATGAAGATCAATATATAAAAGCATTAATGAAATTTTATATATGAAAACATTATGGTGTTACATAAAAATCTGCATACCTTGAAACATGGAAAGATTCTGGAAACGACCTTAAAATGTTGAGACAAAAGGACCTGACCAAGTGAGATGATTATCACATGTGCTTATCAGAAAATAATAAATACTCTGTACACTTCTCAGTGATTATCTTTGAAATCCCAGATTTGATGAGAGTCAGGAGAGAGGCATCAGTAGAACACAGAATAGTTACCACCCCCAAAATGATGGGTTGTTTTGGTTTGTGGGGTTTTCCCTTGTGGGTCTCATGTATAAGGAATAGACCAACTTATCTGTTTCTATTCCTGACAGCACTACATTCCAGAGCAGCTCCAAATGTATTCACCACTCAGAAGAAATATTGCAATAAACCAAGAATAAAATTTCCTTAATACTATTTCCTCAGTGAGGGCTGCAATGTTTTGGATACACACAGAAACCATATGGCATCCTCGGCTAATTTAAGATTTAAATCACATATATAGCTGAATGATAAAACCTGTTGCAGAGAAATGGGGATATCTAGATAACTTTTACTTTTGATTTCATCATTTATGCATATTTATGCATGTTTCCACAAGCCTACAGCAGAGCTTGTTATACCAGCTTATCTTCAAGTTTAGGCTCACTTCAAGTTTAATTTAAAAATTCCTATAAAGTTTCTAACAACCCATTATCAGGATTTTTTTTTATTTCCAGCGGATGTATAATATTACAGAGCAATCCAACCAAGAAGGAAGTTCTTACTGACATCAAAGGGAGAGTTTAGACCTTTAGTTCCACACTGTTTCTACATGAAAAGATTTACAAGTCCCATATAAAAGAAGTGACAGTAAATATATTTGGAACTAAAATTTGGTCTAAGTCAGCAGACAGATCCCCGTGGGTGTTGCCACCCAGGTTCCACAGATCTATTAGGCAAAAAATTAATCTATGGTTAACAGCTGAGGACTAAGTGAGGACAAACAAGTAAATAACTTTTCTGCAGGGCTGGGTGACACGGTACCACTTTGCTGTGCACATCTGCTTGAAGGCAGCACTGCTGCGCAGGCTGAACTGAAGTATTGGTGGATGCCCCATCCCCTGGCAGGTTTGAAAAGAGCTTTGCTGGGCTGGCAGCACCCAGGAGGAGCATTCAGCAACACCAAAACAGAGAGAAAAACCAGAAGAAAAAGCAAATTTTAATTTTGAAAAGAAAGATTATTTATGGTACTTGGAATCACAGGAGATATTTAAAAAGCAAACCTCCCCCAACCCAGCAGCACTGTGAGCTACAAACTGATCTGCAAGTTTACAGCAGGCTGATCTGAATGACCTTAAGGACCTTTGCAGCTGCTGTGCCCCTGGTCCTGCCCCAACCCCGAGTCACCCCCCCACTCCTGACTTGGATGCTATGAAGGTGAGTGTCAGATGAAGAGTCTGCTGAAGTGCACGTTATACCCCTGAAAATATAATTGGAAAATTCCTGAGCACCAATGACTTTGTGCTTAATTGGAGCACTGTAAGTTGGGAATGCTCCTTCAACAAGAGCAGCACTTCAGAATGACTTGGCTTAGCCCTCCCAGAGCTCAGCTCACTGCTCCAGGGGCCTTCTGTCCTGGCTTCACAACAAACACTTTCTGCTAATGCCAAATGCCAGGACAAAACCTAGAGAGGTATTTTACAGAAGCCTGCAGCAGGACATTGGAAAATTTAGAACACTTTGGGGTCATTGGACAGAGAGACACCAACAGCATGATGGGCAATCCTGGGTCAAAAACTGCATATCTGAATTATTATGTCAGAAAGTCACACACCAGGAACTAAATCTTTGGGAGATTTTCCTTATGGTTCCACTGCCTTCTGAGGGAACCTTCCAAGTCTGAATTGTAAGGGACAGCACTTGTGTTAACAGTGGGTATGACAAACACATCCACATCAGTGATGCTTCCAATAATTAAATAAAACTGATACACTGGGTGTGACTGAAATCAAAAATATTCCCCAAAGTTGCAGGCTTAGTGCACTTGTTAAATATGGAGTCTGGTGTTCATGAAATGAAACAATAGAAGTTCCCCTGGTTAGTCCCTTGTGACAGCTGGTGTCAGACAAAATATTGTGCAAAAATGTCTGTATTGTAATGAAAGTATATTATTATGCTAAACCACAACTATACTGTACAGTTTCAAAAAAAAAAAATCTCAAGATGCACAATTACTGGTGTAGATAAACCAGTATAAAAATCTTACTTTAGTCTGGGTGTCTTCTATAGTATATTTTATCTACTTATGGTGCTTATTGCCCTGTGTGAATTGACAAACGTCGGTCTAAGACTGAGAATTTATGCAAACTTTGCATAGAGAGGTGTGAGAAGTCCTCAAGAGGATTGAATTGAATAGCAATTTCAACCTGAACATTTCTTTGCCTGCAAGTTTCAGATTCTTGTAGAAAACAGGGCTCATGACATGGCAGAGTCAGAGCTCTCCAAAACAGACAAAAGAGCAAATATTCATATTTACATTTTGAAAACACAATGTGCATGTGCTTCTTGACAACAAATAAAGTCAGAGAGCTGTGGCAAAAAATAATCTTTCAACAGGAAGCTCGTATGAAATATTCAACAGTAGGGAACAGCTCCTTTATGTGCATATGACCACTTTCCTATCTGAGGAAGCAGAGATCAGCAGTAAGGGAAAGAGAATTGAGAGGGGGGTCTACTACTGCTTTAATGGCTCTTTATTGGCAGTTATTCCCTGGAGAGCCCCAGCATGGGGCTAACAGCCATGGGAGAAAATAATGCTGGAGAAAGTCCACTGGGTATCTCCAGTTCCAGAAGCTGACAAATTGCCTCAGTCAAGCGGAAGCCCTGCTAAGGAGAGAGGCACAGATGTGGGGTGATAAAATCTAAATATAATTTCCTTTTTTTTTCAGAGTTAGAGACAACTGTAGACTTTCCATTAATATTGGAAACAGTGCCATGAAGCCATTCAGCTCCAGGGAAGCACATGGGATCACTGCTACAGCCACTCCAGCCTGTGCCTAGGAGACAATTCTCAGCACAATTCTTGGATCTGTGGCAGAACAGCTCTGTACTCCATGTACAGTGACTCCTCATTGAGGTGACAGGTGTCCATACCCCCAACTCCAGACACACAGATAACAACTTCCTAATCAATTTTGTGACACTTTGATCTTCTGCACTGGAAGAAGTCTGCTGTTAACCAATGCTCCAGATTAATGACTCCAAAGAAAAGGCTAGAAGTGTAGGAAGGTTTTCTGTTCCTTGGCTGTTGTTGATTGATTTTATGAAACAAAAAACATGTGTAGCAGTACTTTGAGTCATTAATATTTTGAAACTAAAATGTCTTGTTGGGAAATCAATATAGTAATACACAAACATCATGTTCTGTAAAGAAACAGCTAAACAATATGGTGAACTTAAAGAAAATCAATAGAGTGTTCAAACATGACAGTAAAAGACTAAATAGAAGAACTACTTAGAGGACAAGTTATCCACCTACAAAGTGTTAACCACCATCTATTGCTGCTGTTTCCTACATCATTAGCATCAGTGAAACATCCACTCTTTGAAATGAAGTATAACACAACAAACAGCACAAGAGGGAGTTCCCTGGATCAGTCTGGAGAGAAAATCTGACCAGCACTGGATACAAAAGCCTACATGAATTATTTTGCACGTGGGTGAAAAGAAAGCCCATCATGTCTGCAGGAGCTAAGGATAAGGAGAAATGTAAAGAGAAAAGCCAAGTGATGTCCTACGTCACAGGAGTCGTGAAGCATTTTTAACTACAGCTAAATCAGTGGTGACCGTGTGGACAAACAAAATCAGTTTTTGAGGAGTTGTCCAAAGAAATTAAATGAATGCTTCACTGGACTGGGAGAGCACAGCTGAGTCTGGCACTGGGGATGTGAGTGGTTGCTCTGCCTTCATTCTGAACAAGGCCAGGCTTGGTTTGGATTCCCAGTGAGCTTCAGTTTATCACCACATTGACATCTGCTGGCCATAAAGGAGCTCTCACAGCAGTCTAGATATTTATAGACAGAAAGGTTGAGCCTTTCATTTAATATCTTATTTTCTGTAGTTTCATTTGAACATGCCTTTGACATAACTACAGTATAATTTACAGTTCCACAGGATGTCACCAAAATAACTGTAATAAATGCTTTCCTCATGGAAGATCTGAAAAAACACTTGCTGTACCTTTCTGAATAGCCCAAAACCTTATAAGGTCCACCAGTATTTCTATTCTGACAGGATTACTAAATAAACAAGTAAAAAGTCATGCCAAAGAACACTTTATGGGCTATTACATTGTTTCAGTCATCCTTGTGATCCATTAGACTCTTGTACAGTTTTAAACATAAATATTTTGTGATTTGATTTTTCTTTTCTTCTATGCAATTTGAGCTAGCAAAGCCGTTATTGCAAGCATTGGAATTGCACAACTGGGAAATCTATCTTGCTGAGAGGAGAATCAGACCTAATATATTTTCATTTATTTTAATATATGCCATGTGGAAAAGGCAGAATTTAAACTAAGAGTTTAACATGCAAAGCGAGGAGCAAACTTTTCATTTGAAGCTTTTACTCTCTTATAGTGTAAAATGGATTTGTCTTGGAGCCTGGGACAGTGTAAATACTAAAAACAAGGGTAATTCGGACTCAGGAATTGCTTATTTCTGTTCACTCTGTATTGAAACCTCTATTCAGCTTCTGTTAACCCAAATAAAAGCTCACACACAAAAATCCCACAGCCTCAATGAGCCAACGTCACAACTTAAAAAGTGAATTTATTTATTGTAGTAAATTCACTTAAAAACTCAGCAAAGTGCCATCTTTGCATACACACCAACCTTACTCTATTAAATTTTGTGCATTAAGTAGATCGGTCTCAGAAAACAAACCCCACACATGTATTTTAATCTCATCAATATTTCACAAGTTGAAGTCTCCAAAACCTGCCAAGACCCCAAACTCTGCCAGGCCATAAGCAAATAGATCCCTCAAATGTCAAAGCACTGCCTGTGCTACTATGGACAGAGAAGACAAAACATTTCCTGCTTTGGTTCGAGTTCTTTATTTATTTTATCTAAAGTAAATGTGTACATTTTGACACTGCTTCCAGTGTTCTATTTCTAGGCTGGTGGCCAAGGTGCTGAGTGTATGAAAAGCCAAGTTTTTCCAGCTAAGGAAGACTGCAGCTACACACTGTGGCTCTCTCTGTGCCCTGCCCTCTGCAAAGAGCTTGCAAAGCTGAAGACTCCAGCATCAGCCACATCACAGGGTGAAAAACAGTAACCCCAAGTACAAGGGGAGGTAGCACCTGGTTGTTGCAAAGTGCTGTAAAAGAGCTGGGTCTCTTTCTGCAGCTGTAACGCTCTGGAAAACAGTGGAGCTATTTCAGGCAGTGACACCCCTGACAAAGGGCCACGAGGTCTGAACTTTAGGGGCAGAGGGGATGCCCAGCAAATCCTGCCAGTGGTTGTGATCTGTAATTGCTGCTGAAATCAATGTGAGCTCTGTTTGCTCCTCCAGATGCCTCCACATGAAGGAAACTGACAGGCTATGGAAAAAAAAATCCAAGTTCCTCAGGCAAGTGTTCCAGGCAGCAGATAACAATTTTTCCTCTTACTGCACTCTACCCATTCTTCCAGATATATCACAGCTGTATTAGGGAAATGGGAATGATGGGAATCCCATAAGCTCAGAAAAAGCAAATGCAAAATGATCCAATTCAGAAGCAGGAAGAAAAACTGCAAAATCACTCTACAGAGAAATGTCACCCTTAGGACTGTGCTCCACCTTACACACCAGTGATTCATAAAGATCAAGTCACTGGGACCTCTTCATGAATGGATCATTAGTAGCTTATTTCTGCATAAAACTTTCCTGTATGTGTGTGTGTGACATTTTAAATCTTCACATCAAAGCAATGCAGGATATATTAATGCAGCTTCACAGCTTTTGGCAGCTACATCTACAGCTAAGATGTCTGTACATTATTTTATCAATTATTAACATGGAAAATCAACAGCCCTCTTTGAGAGTGATTTCTGAGCTTTTATTTCAAATGGCCTGACTGATATCTTGGCATTTTGTTGCCTCAGGGCTCATAAAACCTCTCAACTTTTTCATCATCGACTTCTCACTGACTATAAATCTCTACTTCTGTGTATTCTAAACCCAAGGTGTACTACTCCACTTTAAGAATATTTTAGGGACAGTTTTTATTGATGTGAGTCTCACTTTAGTTTCATCAGCTCTGTTGCAGAATTCCCTGTTTACCTGTTGGGGAATTAGATTACAACTTGGGAGCAATGTTTTATTCAGAAGACATTATCTGCAAAATCAGGCTTTATTTCACATGGGTAACATAGATATTGATGGTCTGATTTCTTGTCTGTGCCACATTTTAGAATGTAAAGGATGGCTCTAACAAGGGAATGTGAGGAATTGTACCTTGTCATAACCTTGGGTAGGAGCATCATGGGAACCTGCAGACCAGAATGGCTTCAGTATTAACTGGGAACTGCTTGGGATCTTAAGGCAACACAGAGCTCCTTATTTCCTCAGTAAAATCTAGTCCACACTGAAATTGAACAAAAAAATTTGCTTTATAATGGTTGTAATTTACATATCACTTGGAAAATACCCAATCTGATTTTCATGTCCTTAGCAAATTAAATAAAGATAAGCATCTTGCCTAGCTGCATTGTGATAGCAATGTAACGGCAGGATCAGGAACAGAAACTTTTAGATAAGCATATAGTTATGAAAAAGAATTCTCCTGGAAGATCTGGGACGGGGGTTAATATTAATAAAAAGCAGTTCTGAGTTACTTGACTCCAAAATTTCTAACCATGTGAGTTCCAGGTACAGAGGTAATACTGAAAATTACAAAATACTTTTCATAGGACTATATAGAAACCTCAACTGCATGGCAGGGAAAGAGTTTTGTTTGATATTTCCCCTGCACATGTGTCACTACAGTTTTGGGCATGGTATATCAGAAGCTGTTTTTATAATTCAATGATTACCTTATTTTTATTGCATCCTCATTCATATCTTCTCCTTTAGAATCATTTCCTTCACACTATGTATTTAATCACCCTCAATTTAACACTTCATTGACCTTTATGCAAAGTCAGAGGCATATTACTCCTGAAAAAGAGAGAGAATGGCCATATTAATTTACTGCACCTTTTTCAAATACATTTGATCAGCTCTTGAACAAAATAGAACAGTTATAGCTTAGTGGAGCAATGCTGATTTACATCACAGGAGTCGCTGTTCTGGTCTTAGATCACTTGTGTTGGAAATAGATTTTTTTGCAAAGATAACAACTTGGAAGAATTCCTGCAAGAGCAGAAAGAAAAATAGTACTTGCTTTCCTTTTCTTCTTTTAAGCTACCTGACTAAATTTGGCAGCAAATCTACAACTTTTGATTGCAACTGGCAAACATTTCCACCTCTTACTTTTGAGGTCGTGCACCAAGTGTTACAGAAAAGCAGAACAAAACACAATTTTTTAAAAATCTGACCTTTTATTGTATAAACTCATTGGTACATACAAAACATTGTCATATCTCTATCTTGGGAGAAGATATCCATCTTTCTGGTGAAAGATGCCTTATATCCAACGTCATTATATTTTTCTGGATGTTGGAAGCCATTGCAGGAGCAGCACCATTCAGCACAGACACCCTTCAATTCATTAACATTTTTGGAGAGACAAAAGACAGATCACCTCTTCAGAACTCTGCATCTTGGGAATGAGTTCTATGACTGCAACTCAAAGGAGTACAAGGCTCTAAAATCCCTGCTGCAAATTAAAAACTGGATCAGGCAGATCCCTGGGGCATTTCAGAGGATATTTTTTTGTGTTCTTTGGAAGCAGCACATCAGAGACAATTGCCCATCCTGACAGGGCAGTGATTTAACATGATTTAACCCTCACCTTTAAACATCTGAATGAAATACACAGGCATTTAATTGGCATAATAGCAAGTTATATGTTTGTTATTGATTAACACACTTACTAAAGGTCAACTAGTATTTTAAGCACTTTGCAAATAAAGTGTGTATTCTAATTATCCTGACAGACTTGTAATTATTTTGTTAAATGTCAAGTAAATGCAAAAACATTTCCTACCAGCCTGAACTCGTATGTTACAAACTGTACAACTTTGTGTTTTATTGTTCCTGTAATTTTCAGACAATTACTTGGCAAATAGATTGACCTCTCATCTAAAACTGCAGTACACCATGTTCAATTATGGGTTGGCTTAAAACCAGTAAAAGAGAGTCTATCAAACCTGTGCTTCACATGTGAGACCGCGTGGGAGAGAAGGGACATTTCACAGTGCAGGAAGGATTTTGGTAGTGGCAGTAATTTAAAGACAAAGCTATTTATCCTCACCAGTAGCTCTCTGTGAACTTATTGCAAGTGTTCCTTCCCTTTTGGGAGCTTTACACTCAGAGAAACCATCTGAAGTAGGAGGTTTTTCCAGGGACAATTACCATCAAAATATCAGCTTAGGGAAATCTAGACCATAATCATTGAGAGTCCGGGGCCTGCCAAAAAAAACCTGCCCTAGACTTCCATTAAGTTTGCATGAGCTCAAGCTCTAGATTTTTATCAAATCCCCCAGTGCTGTTCATTGCACTTTTTTGAACACAATGATTTCATGGTGACAGCTTGCACGGGACAGAAGTAGTCTTTCACCATTTACCACTAGAAGATTTTCATTTTAAAATGTGATGTGTATGAATTCAGTATTCACATTCACTCTTTCTAACACAGGGCTGGATTTGAGAAGATAAAGCGCATCAACACAGTCTGAAAAGCCTGTTTTCCTCTGAGGCAAGTGAAAATAAGTCAATAGATCTGAAAGTAACATTTGCTACCTGCATCTGGCTGGTCAAGCTGGGCAGCCAAGCAGAATCAGCTCTGCTTTCTGCTCTACATTCTTCCCACCTTCAAGGCATTGATACAACCTAAACTACAGATATTTGGAGACCAGTAAAAGTCTAAACCTTGCATGAAAAGGCAGTACTGAAACAATGATGCTTTTTATTGATTAGCTGCTAATTGTCTGCTCCTTGAGACCTGACTGTAAACCTACCCAGTTAAAGGTCAAGCACAAATTCCTTCCAATCCAAACAGGATTAGCAATAAAAACAGTAACAAAACTGGGGCAGTTTGAAGTGTTTTGTTTCATTATAACTCCCTTGGGATCAGAAATGTCAATGGTAAAAGGGAAGTGAAGGCATGCTAATGAGGGATTCAGCTTTGTTTGATGTGCCAAGGGGATATTCTGTTAGAGCACTCCGGTTCTGTGCTCGGCTTCTCTCCCAGGGCTGTGCAGGTCACTGTCACTTGACAGTTGTCACTCTCACAGTGGAAATAACTGCCCTTCTGCTCTAAAGTGCCACTGAGCTGTGCTTAAACCTTGAAATTGTATTCATCTTGGATAAGATGATAAAACCAGTCTTGTCTTCTTACCTGGGGGTGGTGAGCTGCTTTTCAGAAGGACTTTGAGTGCTATTTTGATTTTATTTTAAATATTTTTATTTTATATGTGCCTAAACACTTTTTATATCTGCTCTGTCTCATATAATATTATAAATGCTAAAAAAAAAAATCCCAAGCCTTAATATTTTTTTAAGTCTTTGAAGATTAGGAAATCTTTAGAAGTTGTCAGATCTCCTCATTGACTCCTCTATTCTTTGACACAGCAAGATCAAGCTTTTATTTCTTCTCACTTCCACAATTTCCCCTCCTGGCTGTATTTCTGCTCCCATTTCTGTTTGCATTGCACACCCTCCTCCTGCTCTGCCTCATTCCCCGACCCCGGCCCTGCCAGCCCCAGCCCTTTGAATCTCCAGTGCTCTTCAGAGAGGCCTTTCAGGGATGGCTTTTTAAGTCAGTCTCAGAGACAGATTTTTGGAGGTATTTAGTATTTCTTTGCATATTTTCTTCTGGGACTGAACTAACAAAAGGTTCTGGGGACCTCTCACAGGTAGGTCCTCACAGAGTCTTTCAGCAGGCACTGGTTAAATGGGGTACAGCTCCAAAAAGACTCTCTCATCCTAAACTTATCAAGCTGTTTCCAAGCTGAGAATTCAGAACTCTCTAAGTCAGGTTCCTATTCAAAGGATGTATATTTGTGCATACATACAGTGATTGTAACATTGAAATGCACTAATTTGGTTTCTGAGCAGTACCATGAACTTATGATCATGATATGATAATATTCCCGATTAAGGCTTTCATGGTTATGAACATAGACATACTTAAATGAGCTAAAGATAATTAGAGATACAGGTAGAAAAATAGAGTCAAGGCTTTCATGTAATTACTTGACTTAGAGGGCAAAATCTGGCAACATTACTCATATTTTCTTCACTTCTCTTTTCCACATCCTTCCTTCCTTCTCTCACTAAATAGATCAGCTCCTGTGGGCACTGGCCTTTGTGGACACGTGTTTCTACTGCCTTCAAGAAGATGAAGGTGCAGCTCATTGGTATCTTCACAGTGAAATATTCAGTTGAACTGTGCAGTAAACTAGAACTGAAGTGCTACAGTTAGGCTTAGTTTGGAATAGCTCCTCTCCTTCTCTGTACCCTGAAATAATTCTGCAAAATAAAATATGCCCTCAGACCCCCCTCAAACCCTCCTCTCATGCCCCTAAATCAAAGCACTTCACACTTACTCCCTCTCTGCCATAAACAACACCCCCAGCTTTGCTCATACTGGAGAGAATAATAGATGTGTTCTATTCCCCAGGTATGACTGAAATCCTGTTTTCATGGAAATATGGATATTAAAAAGTCCACTCCCTTCTGCCAAAAACAGAACAATAAACCCATAAACTTATTCATAAACACACAGGGAAGTGATAGCTGGAAAACCATTCTGGGTATTTCCAATACATGTTGACAGGAACTGTGTTCATTTTTTAAATGTATCAGTTTGTGCAACAGAGCAGCTCCTGGCACCACCAGCCTGCATTTAACAACCTGATAGAGCTGATTGAGGTGCTGGAAAGAATTGCTATTCCTTTTTAGCAGGCAGGGTTAAACTGATGTGCATGTGATTTTCCACACCAGGCTTATATCCAAGCTGTCCAAGTATTTCAGAAAGTTAAATTAATGCCTGTTGCAATGGCTGATGGATCCATGTCATGCCTACGTGCATGCTCTTCATTCCCTCTAAATGTTAATAGCAATTCCTTTTACTTTTGTATTTCCACTGCAGCAAGTATCAATCCCAGTATTATTCCAGCTCAAATCTATGACTAAGAGGTTATTTTTACCACTGACAAACTGTTAACAAAGATTGATGCTTGAAGCTGCTCATCCATTCATAAATGCTCCTGGAGCTATGATTGAGTTCTGATCAAAATTAAGAATGAAAGAGTAGTCTCCCATCCTTCCGAGCACTGTCTTGCCTAGCCATGGGCAATAAAACCAGCAAACCAGCAAAAATCATGTATTTTCTGCCCTTGCTCTCAGATTCCTGAGATTTCAGCCCAGGAGCGGGACCATAATAATTACTGTAATTGCCATTGCACCGCACGTGGCAATCGACACCTCATGCGGCATCCAAACTGAAATGTGAATCCACGCTGGGAATTGCAGTGCAAGTGAAGAAAATGCATGGAAACAGGGTGAAAAAGCCACCTTAACTCACCTCCAAGGTCTGGCAGAAGCTGAAACACACTTTGTCTGATCCCAAGGCACTGTCAAGGCACTGGAGTGAGAAAAGCAAAGGAAGTCTCAAAAGAAGTGACTTGTTTTTCTGCCATTGCTGCTTCTAGGTCCCAAACTTTTCAGAAAGTCTTGGAATTAACTCAGAAAGTGTGCTGGTAAACATGTACATGTGAGCTATGTTGCTCCATCTGCCCATGAGCTGCTTTTTCTAGGGGTTCTGTTATATGTCTGCAAGTGTTTGCAACTTGTACTGAGGCCAATTGACCTTGCACTGCAGTTATTGAACACTGTGAATCATGTCAGTTTTGTTTACTTTGAATTATATAAAGTAAGGATTTGAGGCTGGATACTGAACGACATATTAGATGTTATTTTTAAAAGCCTCCTTGTTTCTCCTAGCCTCTCTCCCTATTCCCAAGGAAGAAAATGAAAACAAACCCCAGACATCCACTCCTCTACACCATCATTCAGTGGTGTTGCCTTACCTGTCAAAACCACTCCTTTAAAGGGTTTATTCCTACCCCAATAAGAAGAAATAAGCTACAGATACACCCCAAGCCTTGGAGAATTGTTTAATTCTGGCTGAAACTGCAAAGACATAGTGGTGGTTTTGACACCAGGGGGAATTCACTGAGACAGTCTCATGGAAGAGCTGCTGTTCCTTTTACTTCTCAAATATGGACTGTAACCCCCCCCAGCCCAATTCTATTGCACCACCTACCTGCAAACTACCAACTTGTTCATGTTATTAGTTACCACCTATCAAAAGGTCGCTGCAGACTCACCTATCCCATGATTTAACTTCATTCTACTTCCCTCAGGACAAGTTATTCTTAATAATAAAAAGGTATAGCTGGATATCTTTCCTAAGGGAGAGGCCATGGGGCATTTCCCCTGGGGTCCCTCAAATTGTTAGAGGACACAGCCTCCTTTTTATCCCAATTTCCCAGCTGCATCTCCCTCTCCCCATTGGCTGAGATACTCGAGAGGTACAGATTTCCCAAATCACTTAATACTTTCCTTCTAATGTATACTCCCCCTTTTTGTTTTCCTATGGAATTCATGGTTCTTCCCATTGCTTCTTTTGTCTCTCAGGATCTATCTTTACCTACCAGCAAAGCCACAGTTTGTTTGTAATGACAAATCCCTCTCACTCCTTTCATCAATCAGTGGAATTCCTCCCATTGTTTCTTTCACCTCTCAGTATCTAGCTTTTACCTATCAGCAGACTCACAGTTTTTTTGTAAAGACAAATCTATCTCATTCCTTTCATCAGGTTGATTGCAATTTAATTTAATTTTTTTCCACGCTTTTTTAATTGGTTGCTTTTTAAAAATTAAATATTCCATTATAAGCTATTTGCAACTAAACATTTTTAAAATTGCTTTCATTTTAAATGTTGCACTTGTTGGCCTCTATTAATTAATCTTTTTTTCCTTGATGCACATCTGTTTTAATGCCCTTAATGAGAAGCAGTAAATAATATCATTAATTTTCTCCTTATTCAAATTTATTGGCTTTAGTTATTTTGTTGCAGTCAAGTGTATGGTCAGGAAGTGTTATCTTCATCACAAATAACCAAGCACAGTAGACTCAAAACTCTGATAACACAGTTTGTTTGGAAAGCAGGAAATTAAAAATACAAGCACAAGGTGTGGATGAAGCAAAGAAATTTTTCTGCTTTAAGAGAAAGCAGTTTTCCTTTCAATTAATTTACTTTATTTTTCAGGATTCAGACTTTTTGTGGCACTTTCCAGAAAACTCTAATTTAACATCAGTATTCAAGGACAAATATAATGTTTAAATTAATTAAATTAATAATCTCCCTGAAGTGGGACGCTAAGTTCACAATCTTGGGAAAATTTGGTTCAGAACCCAAATCATGAGCTGTGTGGGATTTAACTTGATTCACTGCACTGCTGTTTCATAACAAAATTATCTGGAGGGATTGCATAAGCAAATAAAATAAATAGAAGTCCAAACCCAAGGCAGTGCTATACACAAGGAAATGAATCAGCAACTTAAACCCCATCAGCAGTGCTTCATCTCCTTACCTCGTTCCTGCACAATTTATGGGATTTGAACTAACAGCTTAGGCAGCTCTTTGTGGGCATTTCATGTGACTTCCTGAATTTCCCAGCCCAGTTGCAGATCTGTGAGCTACGTTTACCTCATGTCCAGGTTGATGCCTGCCTTGTTGATGACTCCAGCCTTGGAACAGAATCAGTGGGATCTCCACGTGAGTCAGTGAGGGGATTTCTCTTGTAAATCTTTTCCACGAGCTGGTGGGGGAGTGTTCCGTCAAATCTTGGCTCACATTTATTTCTGTTGGCCTGCAATATGTTTTTGTTTTTTAAAGGAAAGAATGAACAGGTACTTGTGTAATTCTTGATGACTGATGAATCTACTGTTGCATGGGAAAAGCACAATGCCGCTTTACAAAATAACTGAGTGCTTCTGCAGCAATATCTACTTTTTCTTTGAATTGTCCTGTTGAATTGTATTGTTATTTTCTGAGTTCTCTTTTTTTTTTTCTTGGAGGGGAAGGGGGATAAAGTAACATTTTCTGGTACCACATACATGCTGTATTTTGTCAGTAACAGACGTAGCAATTCAAACCCACAGACCATGGGCACTCTATGCCATATGCAAGCAACATAAATTATTTTTTAGTTATCTAATAACTTAAAGTTTTCAGGATGCTTGTGCAAGATAAAAAAGTTAAGACTTTCTGATACTAAGTGCTTTATTACAATCTGCAATCTTATAGAGATGACTGATTTATTTAAAGTGCAAATCTAGAGCATGTGGAAATACAGAGACAATTTATCTAGGGTTATATTCTGTCAAGCACTGAGCACTGGTCTCAGTCTAGATAAAGCCTTATCTCTATGCATGTGAGTAGTTGAACTGATGTTAATGGGACTTTTAACACGCTTTTAAATACCTTAACAAATAAGGATCTCAATCTTCCCTACCTTGCAAACCCAAGCTAAATAGCAGGTTTATTAATACTTAATACCTGCCTCCCAGATACACATCACAATGACAAGTGTGGATTACAGCAAAGCTATTAAGGAACCAGCCTAAATCTCCAGGCTCCAGGCAGGAGATAAAGGCAGCGTGGCAAAGGGTGATATTCCCCGTCAAATGGGAGGATCCAGAAGGCAGTAACTGCTTTCTCCAGACATTACCACTCATGAGGGATGAGGCCACTGCTCACACGGTGCCATTAGCTTGGCAAGGCAGGTGTAGTGCTTTAGTTACCACCTGTCTTAGCCAAGCAGCCAGCAAGTTTTTTTTCTGGAGGGTAAGAAATGTGGTGCATGTGGGGCTCTAAGGACTTCGAACTTCTGGAAAGAAAGATTCACACCTCACACTGAGATGTCATTTAAAAAGCAGTTTAAACTTATCACTCAAAACACTGCTAGGGTAAAAGAGGGTAGTTTTACCCAATTCTGAGACCATCTGAGATTTTAAAACAAAAAAGAGAATTTACTTTTCACAAGGTCTCGACAGTTTTATATGGTCAGTTAGAGTGTTCTGCTTTGACAGGGTCAGGCTGGATGGGGCTCTGAGCAACCTGGTCTAGTGGGAGATGTCCCTGTCCACAGCACAGGGTTGGACCTGGATGGTTTTAAGGTCCCTTCCAACTCAACCCTTTCTATGATTTTATTCTATGATTCTATGACGGTATTGAAGTATTACATTACAATGCTAGATTTTGTGTTTCTTCTGTTGTGGAATGTTTATGAGTTTCTCCACTCTTGATGAATGTCCAAACACATGGTATTTGGCTAAAAATTGACAAAAATTACAGAGTTTTTTAGTTTGTGAACTCAGTTAAATGACACTTTGTCTTACAGCTCTCTTTTAAGTGCAATGCTTGAAGTAAGAACCCGCTACGACTCAATTCCCATTACAAATGTTTGGAGAAGACTCCTCATCCCTCAGACCCTGCTTGAGCTTGGCTGGACCTTAATGCAAACAGACTTATTATTGTCATACACACTTGATCCACTTAATAAAGTGAAACCAGGTGAAGGTTCCAGGTCTCGATCAGACAGAGCCCACTGACTGGGTCTTTCCAAAATAATTACAGGATATGCCCATTGGAAATTTCCTTCCTGATCAGTGGCCTAGTGAACTAAACTAAATTATTAAAGTTGTGACTGTCAATGACAGCACTGTTTCAACAATCACCACTGGGATACAAAAATAGCTTTCCTGGAGAAGGGAATACCATGGATGACAGGACCTGTGAGTGAGACCACAGGAACAGATGTGGAACAGAGGATACAACAAGACTCAAAAATTAAAACTGCTTGCAGATTCAAAACACTTTTTGTGTCCTGACAGAGATGTAACAAGTGCTCACAAGGGGTCAAGCCCTGCACCAGGAGGCTGAGGGAAGGTATGAAGTCTCTGTTCTTGGAGACTTCATGCAAAACCCAGCATAATCCTGAGCATCCTGCCACAGCTGTTCCAAGCAAGGACTATTTGGTCTCCAGAGCTCCCTTCCAACCCCACTAATCCTATGGAGAGATATTTAGTAAGATTCTAAAACCTATGAGTTATGAATTATGTCAGGGAATGGAATAATATATTCTTCAGTTCAGGTGGGACCCTTAATCCACATTAGTCTCAAGGTGCCTTATAAATAATAGAAAATATGAAACACTTCATGAGCTTTTGAAATGCAGCCAATTCTGGGGTGAAATGTAGAACAGTTTAGTAGTTACCAACAAACAAAAAAACCAACAGAAGCTAAAGAATGCCATATGCAACTGAAACTACAGGGGGAATTAGGCAGGAAGAATTTAATTATCCATGCTGGATTCTAGCCAGACCTAAAAGTAATCAGAAAGTCAGTGAAAGACCAGAACAAACTGATCTCATTACTCTTGCATTACTTGGATCTACTTCTAAGTGGAAAACTCTTTCCTGAGTCTCCTGGACTGACACTGTTCACATGTAGCTCAAAAAAATCATTTCACCACCAGTTAAAAACATAGGAAGCTGATAACAAAGGCAGAGTCCCAGCCTGGGTTAAGATAGACTGGGGTTTGATTCTCCTACTCGTGAGGGCAGCAGAATTTTGGCTTCACTGAAGCTGCCTCTCCTGAGATTTGGAAGTGAAATTAGTTGCACCAGGTAAGCCAATTAATAAATATTGTTCACTGTTTTCTACAGAACACCAGAATTTTGCATGCAATGAACATATATGAACCACCTAAAAGCTGATCCTAAGAAGACAAAATCTAATTTCTCTTGGTAGGCACAAAACACAAACGTATTGTGAGGAAAGTAAATGGAAAGTACTGTGAGGGAGAAAGCAACCAAACTTAGGTGTAATTATGTTTACTCCCCAAAAGTTAGGAACAGTTTGGAAATAAAAAGAATGGTGAGCATGTTACTGAAAAAGTAACAGCAAAAAACCTGTGTGAAACATGGGCAGTGCTCAGAAGGCTGGATAAGGATTTCCAATGTGAGTGACAAGAAAGTGTGGTGGGGAGGAAGAGAACAGCAGCTGTACAGAATCTTTGGAGATTCTGCTTCAGCTGTCAGCATTGTTCCAGAGTTTCATGTCCTCCAGAAAGCACGTAAGCAATATTCAAGGAATATTTTACTTCAAAATCATTTTTCCCCTTTTCAGAAAAATAACATGAAACACATTCATTAGAGAACATCTCAACCCTCCAAGGCGAAACCCACTTTCAGCCAGAGCTGATCTTTTACCCATTATCAGGCTTCCAGCAATGAATAGTGTATTATTTCAGCAGTGAAGCCTTGTACCTGACAAACAGCCAGCATTGTGCTACAGGGGGAGAGAATAAATGGGAAATAGAAAGATTTGGGTAAGGAAAGGTGAGAAAAAACAGAAATAGTGATCTGTTTCTGAAGTGGGTTGAACCTGGGTTGATGGACAGTCTTTTAGACTAATGATGCTTCTTGCAATTTACATATTACACGAAAGCTTTAACAAGGAGCAGGGACTCTGCACAACAGTCTTGAGAGTGGGGTTTTGAAGAATGAAAATGCAACTGCACATCTTGCCAGCACCTGCAAAGGACTTACCACTTGTTGGTGAGAAACCAAAAAGGAAAAAAGAGCAGAATCTGGCCCCTCTTCTGGCCTGAAATAAGGCACTTACAACTCTATGTGCACCCTGCACAAAGTCCTGAGGATGACTGCTGAAGTGGAATACAGGCCTGACATTCCTTAGGTAGCTGGAAGAGCTCCTTTACTACACAGGAGTTAAGATATTCCCATATTTTAAGTGAGAATTACTCACCTTTCTCAAGCAGCTCCATGAAAACAGAAGTTATTATTTGGACGAACTACGCAAATTAATAATTACCCCCACTGTTGAAAAGCTGGCCTTTTATTTCCAATTTGCACGCTTTCAGCTCTCATTTTCAGAGACTGGACCACATGATGCCATTGCTGGATAAACTGAAGAGTCTTTGAGAGAAGTAAACATAATTGAGCAGCTCTTGCTTGGAGCCTGAGGGTGTGTGCAGGATGTGTAGGCACAGACTCCAAAAGAACCAGTTCAGGAAAAAACAGCAACAAGGAGCTGGGCAGGAGCTGAGCAAGCTCTCCAGGAATTCAGATGGCAGGTGAGAGAATCTCTCCGACTCTTAGCCAGAGTGAAGTATATCTAAACACTGTCCCTGACAATCCCATCTCCAAATTTCAGCGCAGTCTTACCCCAAGAGAGCCACCCACCTGCACTTCACTGACTCTCAGGTCCTTTGAGAACCAAAGCAGCACAGAAAATCACCCTATTCAGAATTAACCAAGAGTGGCCACGTTTGTGCCATAGCACAAGCTGGCCCCAGGTGGTAGCTTGGTGTTTCAGGGATGTACAGATGTGCTGCCTGGGAGGGGGGGAGCAAAAAGCCCTGGGCAGTGTCCTCAGAAAGGGAGCAGGGTGTGTTTTGCTGAGTGCAGAACAACAACTCACTGTGTGTGCAAAGGCTCTGCCAGCGAGGGAAGTCCCTTTCCTCCTCAGCCCCAGCCCAGCATGGCTCTGACAGATTGGAGCTGGCAGGGCCAGGCTGTGACAAACCTGAGGGAGCTGGGGTTGCTTATTCTGGAGAAAAGGAGGCTCAGGGGAGACCTTATCACTCTCTGCAACTCCCTGACAGGAGGGTGCAGTCAGGTGAGGGTGGGCTCTGCTCCCAGGCAAACAGCGATATGACAAGAGGACAGAGCCTTAAGGAGAGGTTTAGGCTGGATATTTGGAAGAAATTCTTCACAGAAGGGGTGATTGGGCATTGGAATGGGCTGCCCAGGGAGGCAGTGGAGCCACTGTCCCTGGAAGTGTTTAAGGACAGACTGGATGTGGCACACAGTGCCATGGGCTGGGTGACAGGGTGGTGTTAAGTCATAGGTTGGACTCGGTGACCTCAAAGGTCTTTTCCAACCTCACTGATTCTATGATTCTGTGAATGGAACAAAAGTTCCCACTGCTGTGGCTTCACATCCTGAACTGGTGGGGTCCCTGTATTCCCCTGGGTTCACCCACCAGCAGAGGATCTCATCCTGTGCAGTCACAGCAGCACCCATCCTGTTTTTCCCTCTTTATTGTACTGTGCACATGTATCCCCCTGAAAACATTGATTTGTCTCTGTGCATGTGCCTGTTTTTATCCACCTGTGCTCTGCTTGTTGTCCATCCCAGGCAAATCTTTATTCTCTGAGCATCCTCAAAAGCATGTTCCACTTAGAGCCATAACTCCTAAAGAGTTGTTGCAAAATTGCTGCAGTTAATGGAGTTACCACAAAGCACAGACAAATCAGGCCTCTGCTGGGTGTTGGCAATTGTCTCATTAGGTACAAGCATTTACCAACTCCAGATTTATGTAGAAGGAAAAAACCAAAAAATCAACAAGCTCTCCCTACTGTTCTAAGAGTAGAGAAATGTAGAAGACAAAGAATAAAATGAAAACATGTGAAATTAAAAATATATAAAATAACATTTAAAAAAATCAATCTTTCTTCATTTTTGCCATTTCATTTATTTATTCCAGCTTCTCCACTAAAATAATACAGCAGTAGGATTGTTAGAAAAAAAACAGGTGGATTAAATAAAATTAGATTTTAAAAGATTCAGGTGATAAAGCTGATTAGATAAATGAGACAGATAAATCAATAGAGAGACGAGTAAGTCAGATACCAGATTTACTGTCTGGGGATCCACTGAGCTCCTTCTATCAGAATTTGAATGTGCCTTGGAGATTTCTCAGGAGCTGCCATATCTGACAAAATTACCCCAAAATAACCTGCCAGCACTGCTGGACCAATGCAGAGGCACCTACTTTAAGGCTACCCTTGGAAAGAATACACTCCACTGCAGAAATCATGCTGACAAACACCACACCTCACCTCTGCAACTGCAGGCCAGAGAAGGTTCTGTGAGGAAATAAATATTCCTTTATGTTGGATCAGAAATATATATCAGATCTCTTGCTCCAACTATAGGTCGTTGAATTGGCTTTATTACCCCTTTCTATCAATCTTCCTGACTTGTTTATCAGGATGAGTTTATTCTCTGGTGAAACACTGCCAGCTTTGTCATGCCCCAGCCCTCACCCCAGCCCCCAGAATCTGTCAAAGCTGCTGTTTGACCAGGGTATCAGGGGGTTCCTTTTCTTCTGGAGCAGCCTCTGAGGCCACAAGCTGCAATGTGGGGTGCTCTGAACAAGCCCCAGGCTACTCCACGGGTAGAACTGGTGACTTTTCCACACTGAGGGAACATAAAAGCCATTTAAATTCTCCTTTTCTGGGTCACATTAAAAACGTGTTGCCCAGCTGCAAGGATTGGATTCCAGCCAACACACTCACTGTGTGGGCTGTGTGAAGATTTATGATGTCCTTTAACTAATCATTTTCTAGCTGTTAAGTTCTTGAGATTTGTAAATAATGTGGCAGATAAGTGCACTGCAATCACTCAGCATCTGCACTGAGTTTTGAAACAAGGTTATCTGCTTTTAGAGGAGAGGAGGAGGATGTCTGCACACCCCTCCAGTGGAGAATGAAGCACATTCTCTGTGCCAGCAAGGAAAAGAACTAACTTCCAATGAAAGAGCGTTTGGGTGGATGGATTAATTTTCCAAAGGCACTGCGGACCACTAATGGGACAACCCTGTCACTCTGGGGGACACCTGCAGCTCAAAAGGGTCCCCTTTTGTCATCCACTTGTTGAAGGACACTGCCTGCAATCCCCACACTCCTGGAAATGGTTTGCAAAGGTGAAACCAAATGACTGATGATGGTTTTCCTACAGAAGTTCTGTGCCATCACTGTGAAGAACAGTCAGGTCATGTTTCAGATGTCATTTCCAAGGATACTTTAATTCCTGTGTTATGGGTTTGGTTCACGGTCATCCAGGACAACCTGCCCTGCTGAATCCTGGGACACCTCATCAAATATCAGGTTGTTTCCACTGATGACTTTATGGTCTTCACAAGTACATAATGAGCACCATCAGTTTCTGCTGCATCCAAATAAAACCAGCACTCTAAACCACATTAGCACTAATGCAGTGTGTTACCCACCTTGAGTCCCAAGTCTATTTTTAAGAATGATTAATGAACAAAAATTGACATGCATAATTAACCTAATTTGAGTATTCTGTGGTAAATGTTATTATAGAACTCTGGTCTAAATTAAACAAAATTAAATCCTGATAAAAATTTACTATCCTGCAGTCCCCCAATGAGACTATGCTTTAACAGAAGATATAATGTAAAAACCATTAGTTAAAACCGAATTAATCTCATTCTTGCACTATTAATTTTAGTCCTTTAGTTTCATACTTCAGGTTTTTGCAGATTATGCTTAATTAACTTTTTATAGTAGTATTTAAATTAGCTGTTCTATATGTGATAAGAATACCTTGACAGATATGTTTCTAATTTGACCTGCAGGATTTAAGTTCAGAAAAGTTGCACTTTGATGTCTTTGCATCCCTTTTCCCTGCCCTGGCTTCCTCTGTGCCAAACACTTTCCTCTCACGCCTTTGTCATCCCAGGAAGGCAGATAGCAACAAATCTTCAGCTCCAATCATGCCAATGCATATTTATTTTTATTTTAAGTGGCATTAGAAGAAATTTATTCTAAGGCAGTTCAGAGAAAAACATACCTTAAAAAAATCACTGTGTTAAATTTATATCTGAGTTTAGCACAAAATCACTGTATTCTGAACAGAGAATGCCCCCTTATTGTGCCTTTCTTCTTACCTACACAGCAGCGAGCTCAGGAGCACTCAGGGAGCACAGATCTGGTGATGAAGTACAGAGAGAAAAAACCCTTCAAAGCACATGAAAGCAAGAAGACAGAAGTTCTATACACACATCAAATTTGTTCAGCTCACACCAGAGCAAGATTTTCCAAGAGAGCTCACCTACCTTTTACCTTTTCAGTTAGAACCTATTTTCAGCATCAAAAATTACATTTTTTAAATTTTTGGTCATTCCAACCCTGAGTAACCAAATCCCTAATGATAATAAGACAGCTAGCCAAGAGAAAAGCAAAACATTGTTCAGACAGTAGGAAATAGTCTAAATTTGCTTCAGTTAAAGCTCTGCAGAAGCTGACCATGCCCATGTACTCATCATTTCTGTGCCATGGCTCACTCAGGTGGACACTGCATCCTTTCACCCGCCAGAAAAACACAACATGAAACCCATTCCTTACCTGAGGTCCCACTGGAAAGGACAGAAGGAAAGCCTTGGGGTCTGGTTACTTGCAAAGGAGTTTGGGTGCAACCTCAGTGCTGGGAAATGGTCAGGTCCTGCCCATTTACTGCAGTAAGTTTTGCCACTTAAAATCACGTTCTTTTTTGGGAAGACCTAAAATATAATAGGAAAAAATGCAATAGGGTTAAAAAATCATAAATCACTCATTCTGTGATACAACAAACTTTCCAGTCTTAAAATGGAAAAAGTACTGAGGGTCAGGCTGGTTTGGTTATTGTTAGTGAAGATTATAAAAACCTTGCTAAACCATTTTGGAGGTATTCAAGAAATAACTGGATGTGGCACTCAGTGCTCTGGTCCTGCTAACAGGGTGGTAAATCAAAGTTTGGACTCAGTCTTAGAGGTGTTTTCCAACCTCAATGATTCTGTGATTCTATGAATTTGAATAGATGCTCATTTCCTCCATCTGCTCTCATTCCTCATAAGACTCCATATGCTAGATCCAGAGTTGTCTTAATTAACTTTTTAATTTTGATAGTGATACTATTGAATAGTCTCCAATCTTAAGAATATTATAAAATACTGTTATAATGGCTTGTCAAAATAATCTAACAGGACTTAGAAGATGTACCTCTGTTAGAGAGTTACAGTACAAACAATCAGAAATGCCAGCTCATCTTTTTATCACTTAAAGTATTATATGATCGTTAACATACTTGATTTGATTACTGACCAGTTCTTTCCACTTTATTATTTCTGTCACCCCAAATGGATACTATTTGCAGCCTACCACAATTCCCTGTTTTCCCTGAGGGGCAAGGTGGTTTGGAGTTTGAAAAGGTTTTGGTGAGGCATATGCTCCTCAACATCTGCTGTGTCCTAACTACAGAATTATTTCCTAAGGTGGCTGCAAGGCAACCTGGGCAGGTCAGTCAGGGGTGTTCTTGAACTTGTTCATGATCCTGGGAGGATCCTGCAGCACAACATCACCCAGTGCCACAGCAGCTCTTGAGAAGGACAGTCCAAGGTCCCACAACCCTGTTGGAATTTCCATTAATGCCGTGCATTATGTGCAGATGTCACATGAGGCATCAAGTTCATCTAGAAATGATCCATTTGTATCCTGCTATCCAACAAAGCCAAAATAATTTTTAGATTATTTAGGATATTAAAGACTTTGCTGACCTTCTTTAAAAGACATTGTGAGGGACACTACCATTTACTCTGATCAGAAACATTGCCATAATATCATCAAATAATCAGATGTCAGCCACATTCACTGTGCAAATTCTTTTGATAATTTGCTACGACACTAAAAAGACTGGGACACTTGTAGGAAACACTAGCAGAAAATCATTGGTTTTGTCTTTCAGAAATACTCAGTCAAGCTCTATTCTCATTTGCACTGGTATAAATTTATCATTTGTCCATTCACCCCAGCAGTCCCATGATTCTGTCAGCTCCAATTCTAGAGCCTGGCAGAGTCCATGCCAAGCCAGGTATTTGCAGTTCCAGATTTATTGTGATGAAACATCTCTGTGCTTAGTCCATCAATCATCATTCTTGTGAGGTGCAGGAGGTAAACTGAATCATGGCTTCTGTCCCAGACATCTCCACATTTTTGGGTGATCTATGTTATCTTGTTCCTCCTACAAGAACTTCAAAAGTAGATAAAATGAAGAAAAAAAATGAAAAAGTCTTTTTAAAAAATTTTTTTTACTCCCCTCTCGAGACTAATTGAAGTTTCTAAATGGTTCTGGTAATCTAATTTGTGAAATTAATTATCCCACACAGAAAAATTCCTATTATGAAATTTGTGGCTAAGAAAAAAATAATCTTAGAAATCTTACCCAAACTCAAATATTTTAGATGAAACACCTGCAGTAGTGTGTATTCATCTCAAGTTTTAAACTTCTTGAAGTTTACTCAGCATAATAATCAGAGGTGAATTAAGGTTACCACAACTTAAAAAGACCTCTAGTGTTAAAGGATATTGATACTTGGGAGGAGAGGGGGGAAAATACCTATTCTCTACTGTTCTAATGAAACAGGAAAAACAGGGTAATTTATTTTTTCTGTTTCCAGATTACAGATGGGAAGAAAAAACGACATCAATTTATGGCCATTCTCAGGATATTTCAACTAAATGAACAGCATTTAAAATATGTGTATGAAATATTAGATGGATGAAGTCTTGAATCTGAGAAGTCATTAAGTTCTTATTTGGCTTAACTTACAAAGACTGTTCAATAATTAGTAGAATTTTTTATATTCAAGAGGCAAGGAAAAAGACATTGATGATTCAAAAATGACCACAGAGAACAGACTATAAAATAACCAAGGCAAAAAAATCTATGCAGATTTTATGTGAAAGGTAATATTTCACTTCTAGATTTACATCATGTCACATTTATGGCTCCTAAAGTGTTCAATAGCAAATGGGAAATATCCACCGTGATTTCAAAATGCTCAGATTAATAGTCGTTAAAGTAGATGGGTTTATTAGGACAAAAGTTATAAAATCTGCAGACAGTAAAATGCAGAAATAATGAAAAAAAAACCCCAAAACCAAACAAAAAACCAATGTAAAATTCCCAAAACTCCTGCTGCTGAGATGAAATTAAAGTTGACTTTGCAGTAGAATTTTCAGGAGCTCCTGAGCACTTGGGAAGTGTGCTTAGGAAAGCAGAGAGGCAGAACTTTGTTCCTGCATAGGGAAATCACCTGCTCCTTCCCAGGCTGAAAACTAGGGCATCCTGTTTGAGAAGAGCACCTGAGCTTCAAAAAACCCTCCACATCCTTCAGGGCAGGTGTGACATTTGGTAACACAATACAGGACACAGCATCATTTTTTAACATTCTTGTGATTATGTCTGGACTCCCTACCTTAAATCTCCTCCTATTCCAAAGTTCAGCCTGGCACAGCTCTCCTCTTCCTCATAGGTTCATCCCCTACTGATTATTCAAGAAACATCTACATTTTTCCTTCCTTTCAGTCATATAATTAAATACATTTTTTTAAATTCAACAACTGCACTGGCACTGAATTGCACAAGGTGTAGCTTTTTCTGCACTCACACAAGGGCAGCTTTCAAAGGACAAAAAGGGATAAAACAGGACCTCCCACAGGCATGGGCCAGTCAACCAGCCTACAATTTTCTGCCCTGCCTTCCCAAAAAGCCCAGCCTGGGAGGGAAGGTCACAGAGCCAGGCTGGTGTCAGTCACATAGCAAAGCCAGCGAGGACATAACCCATTAAAAACTCAAAGAGAATCAACATAAAATAAAAAAATAGGTAAGGGGTAGAGGAACAGCTCATATACACCTGGAAGCTAAAAAAATCTTAGATCCCCAAGGAGGTACTGAATGGCAGAAGGTCATGACTTGCCTGCTCAGGGGTAATTTCTGACCAGCCCAGCAAAGACAAAAATTCTCCTTTTTCCTCTCCCCCACTGTATTTTTCTCCCTTTTTCATCTCTGTTCCTTCTGGAGACGAGCTGAGCAGCACTCCCCGCTCCATGGGCAGCCTATATTAAGTGCAGGGAAAAAAACCAGCCAATCTCCCAGCTAAAGGAATTACCTCCCCTCTGCCTCGCTTTGCCACCGCAGGAACTCCACAGAGAGCCGGGAAGTTTTTCCTGAGGGAGCAAACAGTCCACCTACAAACCCATTCTTAGCAAACAAGGAGAGCCTGGCTCTGCTTATTTGTGTTAATTACCACAGCTTCTGACAAAGGAAGATGTCTTCTTTCCCAAAAGTGTTTGCTTTCATGTTTGGAGAAGAAAATAAACAGAAAAATGACACGCACATATTAATCTGTTGAGGTAATTGCTCTGTGCAGCGTGGGGTGAACAGACAGCCCTCAGACCTCCCATTGAAACTGCAGTGACTGGCAAATGGTAACACACGCTCAAAGCAAATAGACTAAGATTAAAAACATTTTATAGAACGCCACAAGAGATTAGAGCACTTGTACAGATGTTTTCCCCTCAATAGCAAAACAAAAAGAATACCAGCCTATCAATACAGTTTTATCTACAGCCCTAAACAAAATGTTAGCTAGAAATCGTTCATTCTAAGGTTGGAAAATTTACTTTGGCACATGAGAGCTTCTCAGTCCAGTGATATCCAACAGGAGAAACATCTTCAGGCCTCCAGTTAAGACGAGCTCTTTTCTAAGAGCCCTGGCTAATTGTCTCTCCATGCTTAGATGTGCAATCTCGTCATTTGACTCATCTCTTCCTTATGACCAGACAGCATTTTGACCATGCACCTATTTTATAGGTTTTTCATGAACGAATAAGGGACAGTGGTGTGTATGTATGTGCACACGTCTGTATATGATCATAGTTACATACAGGAAGATGCAAAACTAAATTACAGGAAGAGTTGCAAGGAAGAGCTGAATGTAATGGCAAGATCTCAGAGTAAATCACAGGCCAAATGACCATCACTGAATATCATGAAAGCCTGTCCTTTATTCTACTGTATCAGCAAAGACATGCAATGGACATTATCACAAGTTCCAAGAAATAATACATCTCGTGTCTTCCAAGACCTTGGAAATGCATTTGTTGGCATATCTAGACCAGAAGGACTGAAAGCCCTGGGCTTAATAATGAGATACTTAAACCCAAGGAAAAAAAGAAACAGATGTTCAGTAATACCAATATTTCCTGTTGCACTGGCACTACAAAGAAAATATTTCTCCCAGCTAGAAAATATTCCTTCAATATACATTTACAAACATCTCTTCTTAATGTGTTGTAGAGTTTTCATGGAAATGTGCAAAAACCAAACCAGCTGGAAGGAAAAAAACATAATAAAATTACTTGATCTGGGTTGAAATACAATTCAACAAATCTCCTTGTGGGGGTGAGGCTGGGGTTCAGGAGGCCATCAAAATCAGTCAACAAATAGATTTATAGTTTATGCTTCAGAAACTTGAGAAGTAAATCAAACACAACAGAAGTAAGTGAAGCACAACAGGGAACTGTCACTCATGATAGAGCCAGAGCTGGTGCCCTGTGCTAATCTTGGGGATCCTAGAAGAATCCAAGTGACAAGAAGATGACAGATTGTGCTCACTGTCATTATTATTTAGATAACATCAAATACAGGATGCTTATTTTGAAACCAATAGATTTGTTGCTTTAGCACCACAGTATTTGCCAACCCTAAACTCCAGCAAGTCAGAGCTATGGAGAAAATGGTTCCTGAGCAGCCTGCACAAGCCAGGATTAGAAATAGATTTTTCTGGGTTTTGTATAATCTTCCTCACAAAAACTCTCCTTGAATATTTAGGGTGAAAACTCTTAAATCCCGATAAATATCAAACATTAATCTCCATTTCAAGAAACGTTATTCCTGTCAAGAAAATTTCCCAGAATGAGGTATTCAGAGCAAAAGAGAATCTAATCTAAAATGTTAGTCTGGGTTTCTTTCTCATGTCCAGACCTCAGCCCACATTTACCAGTTCTAACAAGAACACACCAGTTCCCACTGTGATTTATCTTCGGAAATGAGGCCCTATGATTCTTATTTTCCAGCTCCCTCCAGAATATATCTGGAGAAGTCAAAATCCCAGGCTTGTCATATCTGTCAAGCCGATGTTCCTTTGAGACAGCTGAGTTACTATAGTTAACTTAATCACAATATACTCACTTCCAGTTTGTTTGTGGCCATAGATACACAGAACATTCAAGTCAAAATTAAAATTGAACAAAGCAGAGCAATATGCTGCATCGTTTCATTTTCCCAAAACTAAGCACACTGGTAATACAATTTAAATACAAAGTAAGCTCACTCAAGTGGCACCCAAGAGAAGATCTCTGCACAGAGAACTGATACTAGGAGAAAATTCTGTCATGCTCTGAAATACAACAATGATTGTCTTGCTGCCATAAAGAGCAGAATAGAAATTTCCTCACCCAACAAGTCTGCCCTAAGTGGCTTTGACATTACAGATAACAATTACTGTAATCCTTGTCAGCAGACGCTGCCTGTCACCTCTGCCACAGAAACACCTTCCCAATAAAACACTGCACAAAGGATCCTGTCAGGCAAGAAGCAGAAGCAGGTCATGATCAATCCTTGCAAAGCAGTCAAATAAACCTGCAAGGCAACAAATGAATGAAGCCATACTGTTAGATGAACCATGATTAATTATTTGCTTTCATAATATGGGATTTCTTTTGTACTATATCCTTCACTTTGTCTCTAATTTCTGAAAGGTTTATTTTCTGTGGCTACAGAAGCCAGTTTTCTTCATCAGGAACAGCATTAATGCTGTCCTGGTCAGGTAAACCAGGTGTGACAGTGCTGGCCATGCCCAGCAGCTCTGATGCTGTGTCTGCAAATACATGATGTCTCTACACTGAAATGTTTGTGGGGCTTTTTTCCTTGGTTGTGTTTATTTTTCTGGGGGGGTGTTTTTTGGTTGTTTTTTCTTTTTTTAATCAAGGAGATTAGCACACCAGAAAGCTGATCTAGCTTAATCACTGCCTCCTTTAAAACTAAATTATAAGTAAGCCTAAGGTCTTCTTCTAGACCCAGTCTTAAAAAAATGTATCTGCATCTAAAACTCACGTCCTCACTGTTTCTTCTGAGCTCTTCCAATAATAAGTATTATTTCCATTCAGGATATACTGTCAGGGAACTGCTGCATCAGAGGAACAACTTCTGTTCAGACCACTGGCACAGCAGGACTTTAGGCAATAAAAAAACCCCACATTGGCTCTTTGCCCATCTCTGTCTTACTGCAGCAATTCAGTGTCTGTACATTCTGTAGCAAGCATCAGTCGGCCACATATATTTGTGTTTTGACCTCCTTGGCGTCACTACCACAGTGAAGAAACAGATCCAGCAATACCAAAGCTGTGCCTTACTCCATTTGCTGCAGACATTCCCAACACACTCTGAAAACCGGGCAAGTCGAGCCAGTCTCCTCTGTATCAAAGAGCTTTTGAATCCCCGATGCAGGAAGGGGTTATTCTCTGCGTGTCTGTATCTGCCACAGTGGGAAATCAATGCTCCCCACTGCAGGCTGAAACTTCTGGCAAAAACTCGTGCTGTGCCTCTGTGTAAAAAAGTCACCCTTTAACTGTGCTTGCAAATCTGTTTACAAATAGCTGCAGACTTCACTGCCAGATACCAAGGTTTAAATAAGGAAGGGAAAAAAAACACTACCAAGAAAAAAGGACCCTTCAAAGCTGAACTAAAGCTTATGATGATTATATGAAACAAACTGTGCATGAAAGTCTGTTTGCTAAATAATATATTGGTATAGCAGTGCTGTAATGGGCTAGGAAAATCTTCTGACTTTCTGTGGTGAGCTTTCCTAAGGAGCACTACAGAATTTATCAGCTGGTGAGAAGCAATGACTCGAAGCTGCTTTTTCAGCAAAGAGGCCCCCTGTATCAGCCATCCCTGCTCATGTTAAGCTCTCCTGCCTGATGTACCTGGTTCAACAATTGTCAAAAACCACGGGGGATTTGGAAACCCCTTTGTTTGGGAGGTGCTTGTGAGGCTGAATGGAGAGAGATCCTCCACAATCAAAGCTCAGTTTTTAGGAGCACCCTTGTCTCTCTGAATAGGAGAAATGAGCTGCAGAGGATTTCACCTTTGAGAAGGTCAGGTGGAGAGGCTGCAGAAACGACATCATCAGGAGTTTTGAAGATTCAGAAATGGCCAAACTGGCCTGATGCAGCAGAGACAGCCCCATTTCAAGCAGGAGGTTGGAGCACAGCCCTCCGTAAGTACATTCTAATCATCATTTCTATGATTAAAAGATTACTTGTTTTGTTACCAGAGGAGCTAATGAAGGTGACAGAGGGCCATGGTTTTCCTCTGCTGTTCTCCAGTGCCCACATCAATGTTTTCAAACTTCATGATAATGTCCCACGAGAGGCAGGATTAGAGTTGTTCCTATTTCTAACACCAAGAGCCTCTTTTAAAAGCTGGCAAGTTGGAGTCTACTGTATATAGTAATGGATTAAGAAAAACCACGAATAAGTGTATAAATCCAAACTTTCAGAGCCCTTATATTCTTGATAACTTGAGTCTTGCAATTGAAACCACCAAAACACCAGGTGACCCAAAGTATCATATTCTCAGAGAACAGGGACTACTTGGAAATACTTGACTTCCTGGAAAAGAAAATCTGGGGGCTGGTGGGCCCACAGAACAAGGGATAAAGAGAGTCTACTGGTGAGATAGTCCCTACTATCAGAGATCTCCAGCTGAGGGTGACCAGAAAGGCTCCTCCCAGGCTGCATTGTCCTGGTACCTTCACGCACCCCAGTTCTGCACTCCTGGTTGGGCGCNNNCAGTTCTGCATTCCTGGTTGGCCGTCGGCCTCTCCGCCCCTTTGTTACCTTAAGTGTCCCATGCCCTAGAAAGTTCTGCACTCCAGGTTCCCCCACTGCCCCTCACCGCTCCCCCAGAGTTTCCCCTCTGGCTCCCATTCCCCGGTCCCGCTGTGCACCGCCCCCGTGCCCTCGGACCATCGGCCCCTGATGCTCCATCTGCTCCCGTACTTAAACCTGGACCCTGCACCGTTCTCTGTCTTTGTCCCTGGAGCCCTTCATGGCGTGGCTGCGTTAAACTCCTCCCGTGGAACCCTACACAGAGCCTCTTCCTCGCTCTTCATCGCCGATTCATCCCTGGAGCTGTCCGTGTGTGTGTGGACGCGTGTGCAGCTGTGGTGGCTGCACCGAGCGGCTCCCTCCTGGAGACGCTTTTGGGAAGGTCGCGGCACTTCACCACCCAGCACCGCATCACCACAGGAAAAACATAATTGAAGTGAAAAACAAGAGAAGATTACTTCTAGCATGGCTTGCTAAAGGCTTCAGGAAGAAAAACAAAGAGGAAAAGAAAGAAAAGATGAACTTATTGTCAAAACCAGACCTTTGATTTGCCAGAGCATGTAGAGTATGGTGCAAATGACAGCAGGAGAAAAAGTTAACACATCTCTCAAAATGAAACAGCTTTTCTTAAACTGAACCTTGTGATAATATGATTGTTTCTAATGAGAATGTTCTAATCAGCTTAATGAAGAGCTAATTTTAAGATCTTTGCAGAAAGAAATCCAAAGGACTTACTCAAATCATCGGTAAAAGGATTTAGTATCCTTTCTACCTCTGAGCTGATGCAGAGGGAGGGGGGTGTTGGCAAATTCATATTGCTATGGAATGTAAAAAGAAGGATAAAATCCTCCTGGAGTCTGTGCCTGTCACTGTAAGAGGAGGAAATCAGGGCTGCACACAAAAGCAGGAAGAACAACCTTATCTGCAGACTAATGTAACCCAAGCACAAATAGATCTGGACACCACCCACTCACCCTCCCAGCACACAGTGTTGTCCTCTAACAGAAATCCACTCATTACTGGAATTATACCTACAGTGAATCCAGCACCAGATGTGTAGCAAAAACTGTGAATAATTAGGCAAACGTATGAACACACGTTCACACACTTGAATAATGGAGAATCTTCTACTCACTGGTAACCCTTGAATGAAAGTTGAGTGAAAATAAAATGTTAATGCATGGAGAAAAAGAATTTAAACATAAAATATTCTCATTTTATGTTATTGGAAATCCATGCTATCAGTGGATAGACTTCTGTTCACAGAGGGGAGCAGACTTGTTGGAATTGCTGACATGATTTATCTTCTTGATGATAAGACTGTTGCTCTGATATTTTAGCCCCACTTGCAGTGCTGGACTTTCTCTTGTAACATTTATAATTATGCTGCAACATCTCACTAATGGGACATTTTAAAGGCATGAACATTGATGCCTTGTTCCAGCATCACAAGGGTTCCATGGCTCTTTGCTTAAAAGAACAGTGACATTCTTAAAGAGCTCTCTCTATGTGTGACATTTTCAAACAGGTGAAGCTGCTCATATCCACCCATGCAATTAAATAATTTGCTGTTTCACAGAGCTCAAAACATTATCCTGCTGGAAATGGCACTGGCGACTGAGGAGCATCAAGCAATAAAACTGGAACCTCTTGTGTTGCCTTCCATTAGTGGCCCTGTGCCTTGAGCCATTAAATGCGACAACAACACTGGCACTGCCAAACCCCAGACAAATTAGAGAGAAAGCATCAGAGCACAGATAGGAAAAACACCATTTTTGTTCATTTTTTTTCTAAGATATTCACTGACTATTTATACACATGAGCACACACACATCAAACCCAGCCCAGACTGGGAGAGAAGCTAAGCTGGCTCGTGGAACTGAGGCTTAAAACACTGCTTACACCACACTTGTCACACTGAGGAGCAGAGTTCCCTCCGCTCACAGAGGAGCAGCAGGAGAAGTCCAGCCCCTTGCACAACATTCCTGGGAATCACCAACATCCCACACTGTGAGCACTGTTAGTAGTTATTAAAGCCAGCCAGCTCAACAGCACCATGTAGGTATTTTTCCTTAGCTAATGCTGCTGTTGAGTTTGTTATAAAATACTAAATAAGCATCACTGAATGAGACAAATTCTGGGAATATCTATCCTCCATCGACTGTACTTTTCTTCCAAAACCTTCTTGAGGTGCTTATTCAACTAGAAATTCCTTGTGGGCAGAGAATAAATCAGACCAAATTTGAATACTGATTTATTTTGTCATTCTGTAAAAAAACATGTTAAATTGGTAACTGGATCTTCCTGGCATCTTAAAACATTTCTAAAAAACTTAGAGAGTCCCCGTACACCCAATACTTTGAGTCTATTTCTAAAGGAGTAATTTGAAAATTTGAAATTTTATGGCTGATATAGCCCTTGGACAAAAATCTGAGCACATTTCAGCTTGTCTACGTATCCACAGCCAGCTGCAGATAGATCTTGCTTCTTGAAAAAACCTTAACTCCCTATGAAATCATTACCAGTGCATTATTATGGCAGACAATTGGTATCAATTAAAAAAAATAAAAGACAGTGAGATGAGTCAAAGCTGCCTCAACTGCTCATTCCACGGGCTGTGGGATGAATTTTGAGGTAATGGCAATTTTGCCTTTCCTTTAGTGCAGGACTTGCCTCTTACTATTTTAATGAGTGAATTCAGCAGCTGCACAGCAATGTCCACCTACAGACACTCACACAGACACATAACCACAGCCTGCACATGCCAGAATAAAGAATAAATTTATATTTCAATGTTAGTTCAGTATTAGGGAAAAAACCCATAATAATAAGTCAATCAGGTTGTAGCAGTAGGAATGTGATTCAGCAAACTGGTATTTTGAAGTTGAAAACCCCCCTTACATCTATAAACTGAAAATTTACTGTGCAATGATCTATTTTTATGGATGTCATCATCATATGGAAACAACCCCGCTCTCTTTTTTACATGGCCATTCATTTTTAATTGCATGGGCCACAGACACATTTATTCATTTCCATCACAGATGTAGGTGTGTATCAGCATGTGCAACAGCCACTGCAAATATATCGTGCACCTGCAGTGCACATTAGGAAAGCTATCCAACAAGTAAGCCTGAAATCACATTTGCAGTTTTGCAGCGAATAAAAATCAGGCTGACTCAGTAAAAGGTGCTTTGATGCTGATTTCCTGCACTTACTGCCAGAGCAACTGGTCCTGCTCAGGAAAACTGAAAGCATTCTCTCCTATAAAATTATCGTGAGAAAGAGGGAAAAAATATATGCAAGCAGGAGGTTGATGTAAATGAGGGAAGGAGATTTTATCTTTCATGGAATATAGCAGAATCATCAGTATACATATCACAGGAGACATGAGAAGGAGCCACAAACAGGGAAAATGAGCTCTGGACGCAGGCAGGGAATGGTTGCCTGCATCTCAGAGCCCCCCTGGCCCTGGATGGGCTCAGGCTTAGGATGAACCTGAACTTGGAACCTGTGCTGAGACTTCCAGACTTTCCTGTTTATTTCCAAGTGCTGTCATGGCTCTAACCTGGAGCCAGCAGCCCCCGAGGATGGGGAGGGGATGTACTGAGCACTGAGTGGAGGCTTTGTGCCTCTAATGAGGACAGAGAGGGTGCACAGGGCTCCAGAGCCTCCCCAAAGGGAAAGATTTATCTTCCTGACAGATAGCAAAAGAGAGTAATGGGTTTTTTTCTCCCCCGCAGCTTTCTTCACTGTCTTGTTTTGACTCAGCATGAACTCCATTCTTCCAATTTGTTTTTCTTTTCGCGGTTCTATTTAGCCTACCCTTGCCTCCTACAGATTCTGGGTTTCTTTGGGTTTGTGATTTTGTTTGGTTGGGGGTTTTTTGGGTGGGATGTGAGTTTTCAAATTTGAGCTCCTAATAAGTTTGGGTTTGGTTATAAACAGAAGTTAATGAAACAAAATAACTGACCATCCAATGGTCAGATTTCTGTTGGTGAGGAGTCGGAGTGCCACTGAAATTACTGTTTTATACTGCAGGACAATATAGTTTCTAAACCATCCAGCTACTTTAAATTTGTCAGTATCATAAAATGTCACAAAAGTCCCTTTGTGCTTTAATTTTCCTTGACAGTGTTTCAAAATGGTATTTTCGTGGAATATTTGAACTTTAATTGCTCTGATTCCACTTCTGACTATGCCCAGAATCACAGCAGCCCAACATAGGCACACAAAGATTTTTCTTTTTTCAGAGGCTCGACAGTACAAGATGTGCAAATGAGTTTCCAAAACTCCAGAAATGTACTTTATCCTAAATTCCTGGTAGCCTTCCTTCCCAGAAAAATGTCAGCATTTTGAAGTGTTTTGAAAATGTTTAGTTAGTGATATTTCAGTTGGAGACATCCAGCAATTCCTTCAGCCTCAGCACAGACGGTTCCTCTTGGCATTCCCGGCCCAAGTCCACCACACAAGAGAGAAGGGTTTGTTCTCCAAAGGACAAATCCAGTTGGCACAGGGCTGAAAAGCTTCTACCATGCTCCCTGTATATCCTAGGCAATAATTACTTGGAAATACTTTCAGGTATCAGGATTTTCAGGCCTCTGAGTGTGCTCAAACCACAAGGCAGCTGCAGATTCAAGCCATACACCTGGATGTTCCCCAACACACCAAAGGGCACAAGCCCAGCACACACAGAGGTGAATTCCTGTCCATGAAAGAAATAAGAGAAATACTTTGTGAATGAGCCCGTGTCCATACAGAAAGCCTGAAATAAGTACTATACTCCAAAAAAATTTTCTATACATGTAAAGGGAAGATTTTTGGAAATAACATGTCCTTAAATAACATGTCCTTAAAGTCTCGTTACTAACACAGGTCTCAACTTTATTTTGGCACATTTCTTTGCTGGCAGATTCCTTTAGACAGGCAACTTCCACATGCAACAGAATATATCAGCTTCTTCAGGAAAACCAAGTGGAATGGCTTATAAAAATTTTAAACCTTTTAATTACAAATATATGGGTTTTTGGAGCATAAGTCCAAGCATCAGTTCAGTGAGTCTCTCCCTGCTCTCCACTGATGTGTATACTGATGATTCTGCTATATTCCATGAAAGATAAAATGCAGAGAAATCCAATATGCTGCTTCTCCTTTAGGAATTCATTTGCTGATAAATAGTTATTCTGTCAGGAATTATAACCATATAGGGAGACATCAAAGGAATTTGTCTAACTTCTTTCTTTTGCACAGTGCATATCTGCAGTGGTTGCACTGTGCAAGCTGTTAAAGAAAATAAAATATAAATCCCCAAATTCAGGGCAAGCATTGTATGGGATATATGCTGCCAGACCCAGGCACTAAGGTGAAATCACTGTCTTTGAAGGACTATAAAATTGCTTTTAAATATCCTATGCTTCTAACAAAAAAAATGTATTATTCAAAATACACACAATGAACTCCAGTGCAAATGAGCTGTGCACGTACAGCTTAGCCCTGCTAATCCCTGTAAATGAGGCTCATTGCCTTGTCTTCCCCATTTCATGGGTTTGGAAACAAATAGTTTTGAGTTTCATAAATAACCAAAGTGTTCTTGAACAACATCTTTCTTCACTCATTCCCCTACATTTCTATTAGCAGTGAAAAATAGGATAGAGCACAGAAAGAGAGAAAGGAACAACATTTCAGGACAAAGAATTGTCAAACACAGCTTTTCCTCAAAATGTTGATTCATAAAATGCTGAACAGTCCCTTTTTCAATGCAGTAAGATATGGAAGGGTATGTCATATTGTATTCATACAAAATTACAACAGAATACAGTTCATCCTGATTTTATTCTCCAGTTAACCTATGAACAATGTGTTTATTTACCTTATTTAAATACCAGGGTTGTTTTTGCTCTGAAACATTTCACTTATCAGTAGATGTGAACTCTCACAATCTAAATAATCTGTTAATCTATTCCCTATTGAAGCCAAGATCAAATTTCTTAATAATTTATGGCACATGCCAAGTAATACTGAAATACATTATTATTATTATAAAGTCCAGACCTTGAAGCTTGCCAAGTAATGATGAGTATGGGGAAAATATGTCAGCATGTTTCTGGTGTGAAATTTATAGACTATTGAAGTTTTTGATTTCAAATTGGTAACTGTACAGTAAGAGGCATTGCCTTTTGAAAGATATCTGTTTCCCAACTGATACCGTACTATGGACTACAATAACATGTTTCTAAAATCCTATAACATATGGAGTAGATTACATTCATTGAAATATAACAAGATCACAACTTGGAAAGGACACAAATCTCAGGGGGCCTATGGAGAAAATTAATTACTGAAAATGATTGGTGTTATGGAGAATAAAATCACCAATTACTGCAGTAAAAATAAAGAGACACATCAGATCTGTCATCCCCTGCACAGGCAGAACACCGAATGCACAGTGGCATTTGGTGCCCCAGCGCTCAGAGGCAAACACTCAGGGATGTGGCCGTGCAAAACCCTGCAGGGATGGTGGTGTTGGGAAGGTCCATGGTGTTTGTTCCTGCCTGCCATCTGTCCTGCTTTGTGTTTGGGCAGCAGTGAAACCTGTGCATTAGCCAGAGAAATCAAACTGGCTGCAAGGGGACATTTAGCTCATTTCTGACTGTAAGATGAATTACGCTTTATTTCCCAGGTTAGTTCATATGCTCTAAACTCCTAAGATTATATTTATTAAAACTATGATGAAAGTCTTCGGGCTAAGAGCCAAAGATCTGATAATTGAACCAAAAAAAGGGAGAAGCCTTGCAGCTATGGTGCAATGTGAGAGTGGCAAAACAGGAGGGAACGTGTGGTGTTAATGTTCTGGGCAGGAACATCCACAGCCAGGGCAGAGGGACAGGCCTGGCAGCACTGGAGCAGCAGTAGAGCTACACCCAGTTCTGCTGAGAGCTAGAATCAGTCACAGAAGGGTTTGGCTGGAAGGGATCTTAAAGCTCATGCAGTTCCAACCACCTGTCCTGGGACACCTTCTGCTATCCCAGGGTCCTCCGAGGCCCATCCAGCCTGGCCTTGAACGCTTCCAGGGATGGGGCAGCCACAGCTTCTCTGGGCAACCAGGGCCTCCCCACCCTCACAGGGAATAATTCCTTCCTAATATCCCATCTAAACCTGCCCTCTTTCAGTTTAAAGCCATTCCCCCTTGTCCTGTCCACCTCTTTCACGGAAATCCAGTATGAGCTAAGCACAAGAAAGCTGGTAGGGAGCATCCTGTCACTGTGGAATACCTTCTACACCATACAAACCACACAAACACCCACAGGAGATTTCTAAAAGCCCACATGCCACAGCACTCAGCTCTGCGGGATGGCAGATTACAGGTGAGTGTCCAAGTGGGCAGAGCAGACACTGCAGCCTGTAAAACAGGGCATTATCCTGGCTGCAGCCCCAGGTCCAAGTGCAATCCCAGCACTTCAGCACCATTTAACCCATGTCCCTTCACGGCACAACCACCACCTTCTGCTACTTCTGCTAGTTTTTCTTCAAGCTTACCCCCTGTTGTTTCCCCCAGCCTCTGGGGTGATAGCACCAATACAAATCCACCTGCCTTAATATAATATGGATCTTCAAGTAAAAACAAGGTGCAAAGGGCATTACATAGCTCACAATGATCTGGGACCCTCTCCATGGCCAAGGGCAGCTCATGGGCCACAAGCAGCCCTGCGACAACCCCGAGCCCTGAGGCTCAGCAGCTGCCCACCCAGCCCAGCTGCCCACTGCCTGTCTGTGCTCACCAAAAAGCTGAGTCCCTCCCTCGTCTCCCTCTCTTGGGGATTCTATGGCATTGTGGCTCATTTCACTCTCATAACTCAGCCCAAGGTTATGCTGAATGTGACAAAAAGGCAACTCTTTGTGACCCCACTTGTGCTTGTCAGCTCTTTCCCCATCGTGTCCATGTCCTGGTGGCTGCCCTGAGGACCCCAAATTCATCTTGTTTGTGTTCTCTTATCCTTCTCACACACATCCAAAGCCCCCAGTGACTCCCATATCAGCTCTGAGCAGCACAGACTACTTTTTTCTTTTTCTTATTTTTTTTTTCATTTTTATGTCAAACAAAATGTCAGCAGGTAACTGTCCTTGCTTCTCTGATGCCATTCTGAAATGTAGCAATGCTAAATATAGACTGATTTAAATGCAGTCCTTTTAGCTGGTATTTCATTATCTTGACTTTTTTTTAACAGACCTATTGTAATGAGACAAATGGGCTAGCAGCAATATGCCAAAGAATATATTATATTGAAGGGTACCTTAAAATCCTACCTCCAACTGCTACAAATTACTGACTAAAGAATTTATACTGGGTGCAGTAAAAATAGATTTCAGCTGTTCAGCTGTACTATCTTCTGATAAGGCCATTTCAGAAGTAAGGGTAATATTTAGATAAGCTCTCTTTAAAATTAAATAATCACAGCAATGACATAAAAATGATGATTAAGTATGTATCTCATCATTCCTTTCAATTCCATAAGAAAACTTAATGTCTTTCCCTTATTTACAGAGGCAGCTTTCTCAGGAGTACCAAGGCTCCAATCTGGACACCTTGCTGGTCAAGTGGAGCTGGGAGAGGTTATTTTTGACACTCAGATTTACATTTTTTATTGGGATCTCAGCAGTGTTATCTCTTTCCAAAGCTGCTTGAAGCATCTTTAGCCTTAATTACACACCTGTCTGCTTCCATTGGCTCCTAGAGTCCTATTTAAAAACCTTGTCTGAACATTTTGTGTTTCCATGGGCTGAAAAGCTCCCTTTTAGAAAACAGGTTCATGGCTGATTTCCTCTGTATCACAGTTAGAGTTGGTCATTTCAGATTGGGAAGCAATAGATTTAGTTTTGTTTTTGCCTCTTGAAATAATGCTCTGAGGTTTTGCTGTTTGAGTTTTTTCTAAAGATAAATTACCAGATAATGCATTACCTAAAGTAGAACTTACTGTTTCTGAAAGCACCTCTACCCACAGCTTTAATTCTCAATAACCATTGCTTATTTTACATCAGAAAGTAGGGAAAAGTAATTGCTGTCTGTGATGGTTTCCAGGACTTTATTCTGTTTAGATGCAACCGAAATTGCAATATTGTTGCTGAATGTATATCACACTTAAGCGTAAAGGATCAAGGATTTTTGGATTGGAGAGCACTTCAAATTCAGTTTCTCAGTATAAAAGTTTTTATGCTCCTCTTCAGGGCGAGTGAATTAAACTGAAGCTTCAGTGTGCTGGTACTGCACATGTAGGCACCAAAAAACAGGCAAGGCAAAAATTGTTCTGTTGTAAACCCATGGAACAAGCATGTAAATAATCTCAATTGTTCCTGAAGGTGTTAAATCCAAGTTCATGTGACCAAGAAGCTTTGTACCACTCTATAAACACCTTGTACCACAGCACAGCCCCAGCAGAAGGGATGTCTGAGTTTTGAGTTGTCATTTCTGAGTCTTGAGGTGATTTGATTTGATTATTATGAACACTCTGAGGCGTGTGTTGCACAGAAGTGTCATCCTATTGCAGTATCAGCACCTGAGGAAGCTGTAGGTGCACTGGTACTGACAGAAGAAATGAGGCAGGGCAGTCCATGACATAAAACTGGTCACTTTTGAGCACTGTGGTGTCACAAGTGCTGTGTCCTTTCTTCCTGGATCCATGTCTCACCCAGCACTGAACCATGTAAACACAGACCTGCACAGGGCTCCCAGAACTCATCTTGGCTCTTATTGTTACCCCTTTTCTCTAATATTCATCCAACTTCTTTTTAAAAACTCCGGAGTAAGGAACATAACAGGCTCTCTGCATTATTTGTGCAAGTCCTCATGTATCCAGAGAAATGGAGTTCCCTCCGAGTATCTCAGCTAAATCTCCCACTGCTATTACCTGAATAGTGATTCTAATGGCATTTTGGATCAAAGGAATGTGCTTCTTGCCCTAGTGCGAAGAACACTAAGATGACATTCATCACTTTGCTTCCCAGTGACTGCCAACTTTTTATGATAAGTAGGGCAGTAAATGAAAATAAGACTCCTGTGGAATCACAAGGAGTCCCATAAATCTTCTGTCCATGAATCAAAGAAGCCACTTACCACAGCTAAGTGCAGCTTTTCTGTGCAGACAAATATTTGTTTTCCTAGAGGATGAAAATAAAGGCTCATTTGAAATAGATGAATTTCCATCGGATTAAATTCAGAGGTGGAAGAAACAATTCAGGTAAATTAATAAATTACCAAAGTTTCTCAAATGAGCTTTGAGATTTAGATATGGCTGAATACAGCTTTTCTGGATGCAATTAGGGGAACATGTGGAGATTCAACTAGATCATTTGAAAAGCCTTTGCAATTTCAATGGATTATTCAGCTGAAGAATGGACAAGTTGTTATTTTTCCTGTAAACACAGATATAACTTCCAAAGTCTTTCAGAGTCCTATTCTGTTTGCACAGAATAATGACACCACCAAAGAAAAAAAGAGCAAATGCTGGCTAGGATAATATATTGAAAAGCTAAATAAATGCAGTGAAACATGGCAAATGCATTTAAAAATAAAACTCATTGCCAGCAATTCTCCATTGAATTTCATTACTGAGGAGGATATTGCAGAGATATCTCCTTTCTTAGCTGTGTATTTCCCCTTGAGCTGTTTATGCCCTTAAAATATAATTAGACAAAGACTGTAAATGCAGTACTGGAATCCAGAATCAGAGTAATTCAATGAGGGTTTAGAAAGGTTTGAAACTGATAAACTATTCATTACTTTTATTTTAGAGGCTATTTAAATCTCACAATTCAAGCAAGTGATGTTTTAGTATAAGGGCAAATCTCAATTGGCCTGAAAAGATCTGCTCTCCTGGGTCTAAATCAAAGACAAAACCAAATCACAAAGCAAGGTCTTTTTCCAGTCTGAGGATGAGCCAGATCCCCAAACCAGGAACAACAAACCATCAAAAAATTGCCAGTTTCTTGTGAACAACAACTGTGCTCTGACAAAGAGATAGGAAACAGGAAAGAAAAGGGAGATGTCTGATTTTGGAGCAGGTTAAGCCACTTGACACAAGTGTACATGACCATTGTCCTAAGGGAAAAATTACTTGGTTTCTTTTTAGTACAGGGTTGGGTTTTTTTGGGTGAAGTTTGAGTACAGCAGGAAGGGGAAAAGCAACAGACTTCAGAAATCCTAATTTTCCTAAATAAAACCCATCCTGCCAGCTCCCATGACTGACATGTCTATTAACATGAAAGTGGCAATCCCAGCAAGATGCAATTTGTGAACATCTGGACTTCTTTGCAGTCATTTCTATTGTCACATTCACCTATTCAAAAATGTCTCCTGTGGTTTCTGAATGACCACAGATAACCTGTGTTAGAAGACAGAAAAGCCTGGCAATTGAAGGAAGGCCAAAGCAGTTTCATATATTTGCATACAATAAAGTAATCTCAAACTTCATGACTTCACTGTGGGCGACTCAGCACTCCAGTCCTTGGGGCTTTACACCTGAACCAGCCTTTCTCTTTCTCAACTGCAAGGCAAAGCCATTAAAATAATATTAATAATAATTATATATAGATATATATATAAATAAATCAGAAAGGAAGGAAAAGTGTAGCACTAAGCAAATTAAAGTTTTGCAGATGATGTTCCTGCCTGGCAAGAGCTACAAAGTAAAGGAAATACACATTCTCTGCTGCCTGCACATGTTGTGATTTTGGAAAATTATCTTCTGGTACATAACTCCAGCTCTTTGCTCAAATCCTATCTTAAGCATATGTTACCATTAATGCCCTAATTTTCCAGACTCTAAGCATGTACATAAGCACAGTAAATCACAGGATTGTTTATATTTGAGTACCAGCACAGCATGTGAAGTTGGGCCTTTTTAAGATCAAGGTCTACAAGGATGAAAACAGACCCAGGGGAATGTGTGGTTGCATTCAGAGTTTCTGCATTGGATCCAATCACTCCAAGGTATGACTTCTTCTACACAAGGACTCTCCCATGTTGAGGAAAGCCCCTTAAAAATAAGCTGTTATCTGTTTATTTAAATCCAGCAGTTCAAATATCATGTGGAACAATAACCATCAGCTGTTGTATTACAGTTATACTGACATAAGATAAAACAATCTTTTACCCAAACAATCTTAAAAAAAAAAAAAGAAGACATCTTTCCTAAAGGAAATGGGTTAGAGTCCAAAAAAGAGATCTCAGTTCTTTGAGGTTATTAAAGATGCTAGGACACATTTTTCTAGAGTGGGAATTTCACCCAGATACTCTTCATTACCTGTCAATATGACTTATGGACACAGAGGTGCTTGAGCAAGCCCGTATTTATTTCCCTAAAGGACCAACACACAGTGGTGTCATTCAGAGCTGCCTGCAGGTTCTGGAAAACACAAGTGAGGGGATCATATCCACTTACAAGAGATTCTCCAGCACTGCTCCAATTATTTAGGCAGTGTTCTCAGAAATCTTGAAATGACCATATTGTACAAACTATTAAATAACATTTTAATCAGCAACCACTAAACATTTGATAATACACACAAATATTTCATTTTTTTTTTTACAAAATTTCTTGTCCTTATTCTCCAGGAGAAAAATACCATGGCCTAGCAGAATGTAAAAAAGTATAGACTAGAATTTCACACAGGCAAGTGCTCTGAAATGTTCTTTTAAGTCATACTTAAAACACACAATTCCTACAATTACAAGAAAAGCAGTATAGTTCATCCTTTTAGAAATCAATTTGCTAAAGAAGGCAATTCTGTCAAGAATTGTAACAGCATAAGGAGATATCAAAAGGAGTAATTTATTTCTTTTTCTACAGAGAAGGATTTCAGCTTTAAGCTTTGCTTTGAGATGTGGCTTCCAGTGCTACAGTGCCTGTGCAGCAGATAGAACCAGGACATCTTATAAACACATATAATCCCTTGTTTTGCAGCACACTGATAGTTAGTGATGTGCAACCATTGTGCAGCAGCTCAGGAGCTGCTCAGCATCAGAAATTTGAATTAGACATTAAAGGCAACCTAATCTGCTTCATGATTAACCAAAATTTAAACATGGACATCTCAGGCTTGTCTGAACTTGAGCTACTCCTCAATGGGAGAGTTACCCAGAGTCAGAAAAATCCTTTTTGAAAATGCAGGCATGAGACAAGTTAGAGATAAAGTTTCTACTAAATACTACTACTACTACTACTACTACTACTAATAATAATAATAGACATTTATGGAACAAATTCTTTGGGACTTCATGGTCTATGAGCACATCCAACATAACAAGGTGCATCAGAATGTTATCCTTGTCTAACAGTGGTTTTACTGAGAATTGTAGCAATTAAATCTCTTCAGCACAATAAAAGATACTTAATGTCAGCTTGTTGGACAGTTTTAAGATGTTACCAAAGCTACTCTAAAGAGCAAGTGAAAGATATTGATTGCTGAATGTGCATCCTGCACAAAATGCTGAAACCTCCCTGAAGAGAGGGAAGCCTTTGGAGATGTGACACTGCAGGAACTGGGGGGTTTCTGGTCCTGTCACAGTATAAAGGGGAGGAGGGGGATGAGGGAACCTTTGGAAAAGGTTTTGATTACAAATGTCAAACTCATTGACACATTAAATTATCAAAAGAACCCCATTTTCCAATATTTTCCAGTACTTTTTCATTATTTGAGAGATGTAGTTTTTTTTTTTTAAACAGTGGAAGTTGACATCAAAATATTTTTAAATGAACAGTGGGTTGCAGCACTCATCTCCCTAGAGATTATGGAGGTTGGGCAGATATAACTGATATATCATATATTTACCATTCAAATATAGAAGCAAGACATACAGAAGCTGCAAAGCTCCTAATTGCCCACTGATTGAATCTATGATCTTTTTACTGCACATTTTTATTCTTGGGAGTATTTCCTCTCCCTCAGGAGGTAGTCCAATATCAGCTACACTACACCACATAAATCGCCATTAAAATTAAGGACAGAGTTTCCACCCATCCCCACGTGTATTGTTTTCCATCTAAACTGAACTTGCACTGCAGAGAAATAGGACTCATCCTGTGTCTGAAGAGTATGAATGGGTCTCAGGAGACTTGGGATTTAGCGTTGTGTCACAGACTCTACAGAACATTATGGGGAAAGTAATTTAAAATTTCTGTTCCCACACAAATGGTATAAACATCATTTGTGTATGGCCCTGATCCTGCAGACAGAAGTAAGGAATACAAACAAAATACTTTCGCATCATGTTCAATTCCCTCTTGCTGTGCTTCTTTTCTATCTTAGATATCTGAAGCTTGCAGAGGGTTTTCAGATTTTAGCTCTGGGGACTGGCATCTGCGGAGTTACTTTTAAAGCTTAAAAATGTAAAATCACCTCCAGGCAAGGCCCTTATGAACAGTAAGCAGTGCCATTCATTTCTAATCCCTGCTTCTCTACACCCACAGGAAATAACCATGAGAAATATGGGGACTATGAATCATTTATGGTGTTTCCCTTGCATGAAAAATTGCTTTCCTTACCTATATGATCAGGGTGTCCATTCCTGTTTTTCAATGCCTTTCAGACAGCAGCAGCAGGTCAAAAGAGAGGCAGTTTTCTACCCCTACCCTCACAGGGGCAGATGCTGAGGTGGTTTTACCTCAAGTTCAGCTGTTGCCCTGCTGTTATTTGCCACCCTGCCCGCTTTTGAGGCAGAGACCTCCAGCCCATCAGCCTGAGGAAGCATCACCTCGGGACAGAGAGTTCCTGGTACAGTCCTACAGAATGAGGCAGCTGCTTGGACAATAATGAATGAAAAATTGTGCAGAAAGTTACAAAGTATTTTTAGATGACTCTGGAAGCATCATGTTTACATTAATTTAATTTCATTTCCATTCAGTTTGGTGCTATGAGTGTCTGCATCTGTTAACTGATAACTGGTTTTCCAATTACAGTGTTCATGGTAATATTCACTTTAAAACTAACACAGTCATCCTCCTGTTCCTGCAAATGGAGAGCATGGAAACCACTCTGGGGGGGGTGGGAAGCTGTGATGGGGGCAGGAAGAGGACATGGGACATTCCTGCTCCCCTCCACTCCTTCACACAGAGCCCACCCTGCCCTGTACGAGATCTGCAAGATGCCAGGCCCCCTCAAAAGTAGATAAGGAGTGTTGGGAGGGTAAGAAAAACCTGCTGCCTCACCAAACCTCCCTAGGATTGCTGGCTGTTGTTATAACACAAAAATCATCCACCCTTTTTCCTGACACACCCTGTGGGTATAGAAAGGTAAAATGCCCAACTGGAGGAAGATACAACCCCTCAATGAAGACTTTGCTCTTGTAAAATCTGCAGTGAAGTTTCAATAGTGTGTCTCTCCTAAACCTTGTGCTGTAGAATCATCCTGGAGAATAAGAAAAATGATGCAAGAGTCTTCTCAATTCTGGGAGCAATGCCCCATGGTTAGACCAATCTAATGTTAATAGAGAAATCTGGGCATATCCAGAAATATTGTCACATCCCAGCACTGGACTTCTTTAATGCCACTGCTTCCTTTAGTCACCAGCTCTGTAATCTACTAAACTGTGGAGTTGAAAATTTCCAGGCTCATATTGTCTGGTCTCAAAACTCTTGCACAATTTTGATATATAGATAATAATCTTAGGTTAATTTATATTCATGGCTCTCAATATCTATCTTTCCTTTTTTTTTTTTTCTGTCTTTATATAATTTTTCTGTTATTTATATAACCATCAGGGTATTCCATGCAGAACCACAGTACCTGAAACATGCTGATGGTGTTTCACCCTTCCTATTTTCCCTTGAAATAGACAGATTGGATAGATCATAGATACTACTTTTGTTGCAGACAATTATTGAAACACACAGAACTGAGGCCTCACAGAACTTAAATCTGATGCTGAAGTACCCAGTTAACCGTGGGCACTCTGCATCCACTGCAGCTGAGCTTTGCAGGTGGTGGGGACTGCTCTGCTCTCTCTCCCTTTGGTACCTCCACCATATTGAATGGAAAGACACAAGGAGCTCTGAATCCAGCATTTATTCAAAGCTGTCAGATCTTGTGCACTGAGTCAAGTCTGTCTTCTATTTCCAGGCTTTATTCATCCCAGGTTTGTGATATTTTTGGGTTTCTTGTCTGAAATCCCTAGTTTTTAGCCACAGAAACTTCCCTGAGCCAAGCAAAATCATACTAAGATCCCCATTTTGTTTCAGACTTAGGGTCACTGTAATTTTTTCATAACAAGAGAATCAAACCGTTGCTGTTTGCTGTGGCAGTAAAAGTCACCCTCAGAGGGCCAGTACATTAGTACTGGGATAACCAAGCTAACCTACCACAGCCAAGATTGCCAAAAGGCTTCACGTTTTTGCTGGTGAGTTACTGGTAACATTCTGATCTCAGCATCATGCAGGAACTGCACTTCCCTAGAACTGCTAAGCCTGAATAGTATTTCAGAGCCACTCAGAACAACTGCGAAGGAAAAACAAGATAAAAAGGAAAAATAAAGGCAGCATCGATAAAACTATGCCTGAGAAGGGAATATACTTACTTAGAAACTAAGATTTTCAAAGGCAATCAGAGTAGTTACGTTCTGTCGCCTAATTACAGTGAGAATGTGAGCTCCACAGTGGCCACTCAAGAAGACCAGCCACGATTTTGCTGTTAACTCCCTCCAGTTGGTGCCTAAACATGAAGTCACCCATCAGCACTTTAAAACATCCTTCTCCACTGTGTGGTGACTCACATCTCTTTGCTAGCATTGGTGGACTGATTAGCCTCCTCCAGAACTTTCATTTTCTGACTCGTTTAATGAAATGTGGGCTTTATTCTAATATCTACAGCAATCCTGTACTTAACTCCCAGCTACCTGCATTTTTATATTTATAAATAGCGATTTGCATGTACAATTCATGTTGTATTTGCAGCTCTCAAAGCACTTTGCAAAGGAAATTTTCCCCATTTGCTTCACAAAAGAGAGAGAATGAACAATCCCATTTACTCATTTGCTAAAATGCACAATTTTTAGCCCATCATTATGGTGTGATGTGCTCTCTTTTATCAGGTACCATTGTTATCCTAATAATGCTAAAGATGGCAATAAATCCAGCAGTAGCAGCGACCATTTCACATGTCAAAGCAGCAGGGAAAAGGACTCCAACTTGCACTCCAAAAAAGCTGCAAAATAACAGGTTTCTCATGCAGAGAAGCTCTAGAGCCACTTCAAACCCATGCAATAAAGCATGCCAGGAGATTACCAGCTCTGAAGTTTATCTAGCACTTTACATCATAGCCTTTTATAGCAGAATGCATTCATATCATGCTCAGATAAGCACAGCAATAGGTGGAAAGATGTAATAGCATCTCTGGATCCTAAATAATACATTGGAAACTTCATATGGGGGGAGCTGGTTTCTGCTGCTGTGGATCTGTTACATTTCAGAAGGGCTAAAAATAATCCCCTTCTATCAGCCTTAAAGGAAAAATAAACCAGACTAAAATACAGCAAGTTTACATTCAATAGCCCAGCATCAATAATGTTTGGACCCTTTCAGAAGATGTGAAATGAGTTTAATTTCAGCATCATTTGACTAAATCTTACTTTGTTTAATTATAGACATCCTGGAAGAGAGATGAGATCATAAATCTGAGGGTGTTGGGAAGATGTTCTAGTTAAAAGTCCAGCTAATAGAGAAGAGGTGCCTCCTGTGAGTTTCAGCATGGATACACTGTAGAAACAACAGTTAAAAAGCACAGCTCTATTAATTATCTGCAATCCTTACTAGGATTGTCTTTTCCAATATATTTACTGCACCACACTCTGAACATTTATGAGTGCTTTACTATTCAACTCTCAAAAACCTAGCTAACAGTGCCTCCCTGTTTCTCACGTCAGCTATTTCCTAGTGGCTTTAGAAGGAAGGTACAGAAATAACAGAAAGGAGGGATCTCATCCTTAGCGTGTGTTGCGGTGAGCCACGGCCAACGCCATGGTCAGCCAGACCAAGCGGACCAAAGGCTCCATTGGCTTGATTGAAGCTCAAGGGCCTTGAAGTTACAGTGAGCACCCAAAAGGCTGTGTAAAATATGCAGACTATTGGCTGCTGGCCTCCCCTCCCCTTATTTTTCATATTTGGTTGCCTTTCCAGAAAGTTCTATGTTCCTCCGTGGTTGATTGGCCCCTGTTACTTCTCCCCACCTACTCCTTCTCCCATTCCTCATATCCCTTCTCCCCACCCTTGTAACACCCCCTAACTGATGTATCATTGGTTATTGTGTGTTTTCCACGCCCATTATGTAGGGTATAAAACCCCATGCCAGCCGCACTTTCTCGGCTTTTCTCCGTGGTATTTCTGTGTTCTCCAATAAACCTTTCCCTGCCCTCACCAAGAAGTCTCCCTGCTTCATTCCTGCCTCCTTGGCACACCTTTACCACCAGTGGGCATGGTGAACCTAAGCAGGAACTTTGCCTGCCCTCCAGGGCAGGGGGACTTTCTCGGCTTTTCTCCGTGGTATTTCTGTGTTCTCCAATAAACCTTTCCCTGCCCTCACCAAGAAGTCTCCCTGCTTCATTCCTGCCTCCTTGGCACACCTTTACCACCAGTGGGCATGGTGAACCTAAGCAGGAACTTTGCCTGCCCTCCAGGGCAGGGGGAAGGCTGCCTGGTGCTCGGGACAGTGTGCTGGCCGGCAACAGCAGCGCTGCAACAGCGAGCCACAGCCCGGAGGAGCCCAGAGAATCCTTCAGCACCTCACTGGAAAATTGTGGGGAACACAGTGAAAACCAGATACCCCTCCTGCCATCACAGAACACTATCAGTGTTTTCTACAACTGAATCAGATTAAAATTAAAATACTTTTAATTAAATGGCAATGAATTTCAAATAAAGATGAAGTTTACGGGTTTTCTTGAGGCATATCTCCATTCATGCCAACACAGCTGAGAACTCCACGCACTCAATAGTCCAACAACAAAAAGCAGAGACAGAACACAGACCATCAAACTAAGTCCCATCAGATCCTAAGGCTTTCCTGACAATCCAGTCTATTAGTTTTGTGCTTTGTATATTTTTAAAAGACAGTATGACAGGGAGAAAGATGCACAAAATGTTCTTCCCAGATGGTTTAGAAAAATTGTAAATGGAACTGCAGAATGAAGCTTTCATGTCTGGGCTACTCTGATAAATCAGATAGATCTGTGACTGCCAGTCCCAGGTAATGTAAATCACATGGTGCAGTTTTGATGTGACAAACGCATTGATCCTTGCTGGGAGCTGTTTTGCATAATTCGAAATACACACCAAGCCAGGCTTATGGGAAAACTCTCTTAACCTGAGATAAACTACTCCATTGACTTGAGCCAAGTTCTGTTGCAAAATGCAAATCCTGAAACTTTCTTCCAGATTGTTTTTTAATTAACACCTTGCTCAGAGCTAATTCACAGTGTTTAAAGTGAGCCAGTGAGACACTTTGATCTCTCTCCTTCCACACCAGACTTTTTGGATGATGCGGAAAGCTTCCTCTGGTGTTCCTGTTCAAATACTTGTGGGACGTGTTAACCAATAGCCTGGCTATATCTTCCCCTCTCTCTCTGGGGGTGACAGAGCATCTCACCTTCCAAGTACAGATATGATTTGTTCCATGTAACACCTGCTCTGTGACGTGCCTGTGCTGTTCAAGTGAGTTACGTTCTGCGTCATTCAGACACCCCCGCTAACGAGGACTTGGAGTGTTTATACACACATTTATTACTACATTCCAGCCTTTTTCCAGTGCTGCCATTAGTTGCTCACACTGATAAAAAGCCACCATGGCAATTCAGCTGAAAGCATACAAGTTTACAGAGCCTTTCTTCCCAAAATGGACACAGGAACCAGAGCATGAGAATTAACTCTGCAGAAACCTCTCTTAGAATGGGAAGTACAGAAATTGCTTTTTAAGGCCTGGCATGCAACATGACATATAGGCAACGACTCTGTGCTCCCATTATTACTAAATATATTGTGATCAACAGGAGAAAAGAGGTCCTGGGGTGAGCCTGAACCTCCTGCACAGTTTCTGGCAGTGACTGCTTTGTGTTGTCGCCTGGCAACTCATGGAACTCACCTGGGGTTGGATCCTGCACAAGTTACGTAAAGGATACACGTGGAGTTTGTGCCTTTAGGAGTTATACTAAATAGATTATGTTTCTTGTAAATAAGATGGTGATGTTGGCATCTACATCTCTCCCAAAGGGGAGAGATGCTGCTGCAGAATCCCCTGAATCATTGCACAAAATGCATCTGGGTTGGGATCTCTCATGAAGGGCAGGAGCCATAAGGGTGGCAGAAAATTGATTCTCTGGTACATTTTAATTTCAAGTTTATATATGTATATATTTATAGATATGTGATATCCAGATATAACTTGTTGCATTATGGCTCTACAGAGAAGAGAACAAAAATGACAATTCCACCTCACATGCTCAATCTGTTCTGTTCCTTTTTTACAAACTTCTCAAAAGAGCTGCATTTGTCTTTCTCACTTTCATTCACCTAAAAAACTCTTTGTGGACTGCTGGATACAAGGCACAGAGTGTGATTAGCTTTAACCAAATGCCCTCTTCTGTTCTTGCAAACTATTCCTATGGAGAACATATCCTACACAAATTCTTACATGTGCTGACTCCAACCAATTCCTGCAATGTAACTTCACCAACTCTGAACTTCAGTCTGTTCAAAACAGCACTTTTATCTGGCAGTTTGTTTTCATGCTTTTACTCTTTGGAGTGCCATCCACTTCACATTTTGTATGAATAATAACAATAAAAAATCTTTCAAATAAACCAAAACAATAAGATAATTTTTTCTCTGTTGTTGGTTTTTTTTTTGTTGTTGTTATTACAGTAAAGTTAAATTGGAAGTACTATTAAGTAGCCTAAAATCTTGGTTCTGTTCCTTGAGACACCAGATATCAGAACAATTGACATTTTCTACTGATTACACACAGGGTGATCCACAGAGAGAAAAACAAGAGTAAAGAGGTGGAAAACTGAAGGGAGTGTTTCTCTAGTGCTGCTGTTGCCTGAATGTTAATCAATAAAGCAATAAATAAGCTGCCAAGTTAGGCATATCTTAGCCGTGGATTTTGATCATAATGCTCTAGAGCACGTTTTTGCAGAGAAAGAAGTTGATTTCTATTGAATTTAAATTCAAATTTAAGCCTTAGAAACAAAATACAGATCTTCAGTTAACACTGAAGGAATCCTTTATTTCCACTTCAAGAACAGAATAAAAATGTCTTTCTGCTGCAGAATTCAGGAATCTAAACTTCTCTAAGAGCTTACAGACAACATTTCTTTTCAGTCTTTCATTTTTCCTGTGAATGAGTTTGAACAAGTTGTATGTAGAAAAAGCAGAGAAGCAACAACTAGGATTTATATACTTCAAAAAGAACTGAACTGGACCTCTAAATACAGAGGAGAAGATATGTTCAAAGCCTCAAGATGTCAGCTGTGAATGTCTTCCACCCTTCCAGGAATACAAGACTTGTTAGACAAAACCCTGGCTGACCTGGAAGTCCTGCTTGGAGTAGGAGATTTGATAAGAGACCTCCAGAGGCCCCTTACAACCACCACTTCTCTGATTCTGGGCTTCAAAGTAAAACAAAAAAAAATATTTTCCTTTCATTATTCTGTTTTCTTATTCTATTTCATTAATATGGTTTTAAAAACAAACAAATAAGAAAGAAAGAAATAAAAAAGTGTGTATTTTTCAAGAAGGAATATTTGTGAAAGCAATCAATTGAGAAATAAAAGACAGTCTGAAGATTCATCCTAGTAGAAAATTAACAATTATTAAAAAATGAATAAGGTGAAACCTGTTCCAATCAAAAACAAACAAAGAAGCCCAAAATTAGGAAAGCATTTGTGTTGCTATAACAGATAAGCTAAACATTACATAATGGAAGGAAAAGGATAGTCTGTACCATATTAGGAGCCTGGCCTCTTCTGAAATACAGCTCAGGGATAATCTGGGATAATCCAAAAGCCAATTAATTACTTGGAATTAAAATGAAAGAAAAATTCTTTAGCAATTAGAGCAACCTGCTGCTTCAGTTGTTCCATCCTGCCCTGATTCATTAATACGTATCTGCGATTTTTTGAGATTGTTAGGGAGGCCCATTGACCATTCTGTGAGATGATCTAAATATTCTTCCACGATTATCCAACACAAATTATTTTTAACCTAAAATTACTTCAGAGAGCAGACCTTTGCAAATGTTTCCATCTCCATTCTGAAACAGACTCTCCAGATGGGTGAGTGCTCTACAAGCTGCGTCACCTCCAGCCTGTCTTTGCAGGAACAGAGCTTTGTAAGGGAAGTCACAGACATTACACTGCATATTTTAGTGTCTTAGTTTTCCCAAAGGAACCCTGCAGGGACCAGCCTGCTTTATTAAACTTCAGAGGAGTTACAGAGCCAGAGCACAATTAATTACAAAATATGTTTTCTGAATTGCCGTTTTCCCCAAGGAAGGGAATCTTGCATGACAAAGCAAACTGAATTCACCTTTTCAGTGCAAAGTGGCTGCCTCTCAGTTTTAAAAAAGTACCCTTTTTCATTGGTAACAGCTCCTGAAGGGTGCAGTTTTTAGTGTGCTTTATTTCTCATTGGTGATTGTGTTTATGAGCTTTTCAAAAATGCTCTTAACTTCCCCGGCCCAGAGCACTGAGTGCCAGACCCAGCCCTTCCTTGGACACCTCCAGGGATGGGGACTCCAAAGCTCCCTGGGCAGCCCCTGCCAAGGCCTGACCAACCCTTTCTATGGAGGAATTCCTGCTGATGTCCAACCTAAACCTTCCCTGAGGCCGTTCCCTCTCCTCCTGTCCCTGTTCCCTGGCAGCAGACCCCGACCCCCCCGGCTGCCCCCTCCTGTCAGGGAGTTGTGCAGAGCCACAAGGTCCCCCCTGAGCCTCCTTTGCTCCAGGCTGAGCCCCTTTCCCAGCTCCCTCAGCCGCTCCTCAGAAGACTCATTCTCCAGACTCTTCCCCAGCTTCACTGCCCTTCTCCTATCATTCCAACCTCCTGCTCTGAAACAACTGAACAATTAAATCCAAACTAAAATTGAGAACAGCAGCAGTTTCTCGGCATTACATCCTCACAAAAGAAATACTCTGTTTGCCATGAATATTTGCCCCAGCAAAAGAGGAGCCCCAAGATAAATGGAAATGGGCACAAAAGGGTTACAAAAAACAGTAACAAAGATTATTTCCACCTTCATGTTTTTCTATGTGCCTGAAGTTTTATAAATAACATAAAAGCTAGCTGGCATAGCAAAAGACCTAATTATAAACAAGTTATAATTAAGTACCATCTCTAAATTATATAACATAATATCAATATAAGTGTATTCATTATGTAAATGGTTATTTTATTGCTCATTTAAAATACATAATGGAAATGCAGATAGTAGGTGGACAGCATGCTAAATAAGGGCACAAATGAAGGAAACATATCTTGGCAGAAACAGGAGCTGTAGGTGTGAAAGAAGAGCAACACTTGGTTGCCTCTTCCATCACAGACAAGAATATTCACTCATGATCTGGTCTCATGCATCAAATCCCAGTCTGAAGGTTTCAGTCAGAGCCATTCACCACATTTGCTTTGGCTTTCAGGAGCCTCTCTCCTTTCTCTCTCAAGAGGGCATGGGAAGGATGAGGAAGACACACGGGCACCAAAACTCTTTTCTCTACCAGACTCAGTTCAAACTAAACCCGAGAACTCCCCCTGTATGCAAAGCTGATCAGCACTTGGGCCAGATACCTGAAGACCTTAAAAAATTTTCAGCTACTTGAGTTCCTAAGGAGGCCAGCCAGAGACTGCCAAACTCATGTTTTCTGTCAGGCCAGGCCAGGGAATTCTTCACTTCCACACCCCTGCTACTCAAGCAAATTTCTGAAACCTGTGAGAGGAAATAATAATAATTCAGCATCCCAGACCCGTGCTGGCTCACCTGGATTCACTGATGGTGAACTATATTTGTAGTTATGACCAGGAAAGTTCCCAGTGTGACTGTTCCTGGGGGTCTGTGGCTGTCACACTCCCATGACCAGAGGCAGCAGCCAAGGAACACCCTCAGTCCAGATAAACCTCCACGGAAAGCAGCACCCACTCCATCAGACACCTGCTGAGTACTCACACTCAGTTTTGACAGCATTTCTTTATTTGGCCAGAATGTGAAGCAACATGACTTGGCATTTTCCAAATAAGCCTCTCCTCCTCCCTCTCAGTATTCAATGTCTGTTTTATTTTACAACCCTCTGGTTTCAGCTACTGAAGTTGTCAACTTCTAGACACTTATTAACAACATTTAACTCTTCAGGTTTTATGTAATGAAAACATTAGTCAGTGCTTTGAAAAACAGTTCCTCATTTTGAGCTTCTTTGAGAAATTTGAAGTGCAAAAATTAGTAGCTGTCAGCATGCAAACCAAATATTTAAATATCCTTTAAAAAGAAATGTTCTACCAAATATTTACTCGAATCTATTCTGAGTTCTAGAAAAAGCTTCAAGGCAATTCAAGGCTCACTCCCTTCAGCTTCGCTCCAAGCTGCTTTTTCCCCAAGAAGCACAGCACAGTCTTTGCCTGAGGTATCTCCTGTCTAAAATTCTTAATTCTAAGGATGATACTGCTGATTGTTGAGCAGGATTCATAAGTCATAATTAATATCCCGACAGCACTGGTATATCTGGCAATCCCACATAGCTCATGATTTACAGTTTGTTGGTTTTCCAGCACATTTGATTCTATAGTAAAAGAAAAAATCCCTGACCATACAGAATGATTTGGGTTGAAAGGGACCTTAAAGATCATCTTAATGTCTTTCAGTTTATCAAAATCCTGCCTGTTACCTCCACACCTCCTTCTATACCAAGCAGATCTTCAAAATCAGACTCAACAGGGGAAATCTGGGTTTGCAGATACCAGACCTGGCTGAAGCAAAAGCTGGGGAATCTCCTGTCCATTCAGCTGCCTTACAGCAGGTTTGGCAAATCCCTCTGTTGTACTTACTAATACTTAAATAAAACCCCAGAAACTACATACAAACCTAACCAGAACACCACCACTCCCAGGGCACTGCTATCAACAACAAAAAAATCTTTTCGACTAAAATTAATGTCTTTCAGCATCAATTCTCAACAGAATTCCCAGGCCTACATTATTTAAGCTGTCCTGGGAATGGCTCATACTTAAAGCTCACAGTTTAATTTACCTTACCTACTACCTTTGGACTGCAAGTCCACCCTGAAATTCTGAAAAAAATCAAATTTCTCTAGGGAATAATTTGTTTAAATAAATTTAAAATAAATTAAAATTTTGCCAAGTTAGATGTCCAGCTCAGCAGCATTTGAGCAGGCAGAGCAGTTCCCACATTAATGTCCTGCCTTGCAGACACGACACCGGGTGCTTGAAAATGCACCAGGAGTAGTCCCAATACCTGAAATGGGATTGATTTCAGCATAGAAAAGTGGACCAGAGTTAAGGCAGTGCTACAGCTGGATATTAAGTAGTCTTATTTACTTTAATGAGTAAGATGTACACATCCTTAAGGGCTTTTTTTTCTTCTTTCAAGACAGGTATGAGGTTATTCCCTACAGGTACCACATTTGTAGACAGAAAACCTTGATGTTACTTTCCAGACAATTCTTCCTTAGGTAGCATTTTATCCTGAAATATGTTTAGACTTTGAATTTTACAAAAATCTGACTCAATTTTGTCATTTTTGATGCTAATTTTTATTTTTAATGACTACCACTTTCTGCTCTACGTCAGGACAGAAACAAGTTAATAACCCTCTTTTATCCTGTCACCTCTCTATCCAGGACCAAGGAACTCCAATGCAGAAATACCAGAACAAGCTCTCCAATGCTACAGAGACAGTGTAGAACATACAGAGAGTTTATTTTCTGGAGCCTTTACTCTGAGACTCTCAAAAAATTTCTCAGATAAACTCAGCTGGGCTTTAGTCTGTCCAGCCATGCAGCAGAGGAGAAGGCCAGTTCTGGAAATCTCATACCTGAAGCATGACATCCATCAAGTCTGTGACTGCATAAAGATGGCAATTAATCTTTTGTTGAAAGACACTTAATTTTGCTGTCTTGAAGTGTACAAAAATTCATTTATATTCAGAAAAAAATGGAGCCATCTTTTCCAAAGTATAATCTGGAGTTTCTTCATTAAATGAAAGAAATTACTCAGTGTCCTTTCCAAGCGTGAACTGCTGTTAAAATGCTGTGATGTGCTCAAAGAATACTCAACAAAATACGTTATTTGGTTTCTGGACTTTAATGAGCTGCTCCCAGCAGGCTGAATCTCTGGGACTACGTTTGTCCAGTGGTCAAAGTCCCATTGTAACTGGTCATTTATATACAGGAATGCAAATTGTGTTTTCATCATAGCCCCTCCACAACAAAATTTAAAAATAACCCATTCATTAGCAATTACCAAGTGCTGATACACAGGGGGTTTTTGGGTATTTGTGCTGCAGAAGTCTGGCCAGAAGGATTAAAGCTATTGACTGAAAGCAAGGGGAAAAAACTGCAGCAACTTGCATCATGTTTTATAGATCTCCTGAGAAACGCCAGTGGCACCCAGACATGGGAGGCGAAATTTCCTCCTCAGATCCTCATGGAAACAGCTGAGTTGGGTATTCTGAGCATGAAGAGGGAGCAGATTCCCCCAAAGTCAGGCTGACATCAAGGTACAGTAACTGAATATCACCACTCAGTGCAATCCCAGGGGGGGAAATTTGCACTGAATTTCTAACACTTTAATCCACATCTATGAATTTAAAAGGAAGGTGGTGGAAAAGCAAGGGTAATACTTGATTCTAGAATTTTAAGGGTAGCAGTAAGCCATTGTGTGAGGGTCTGGAGGTGACATTTCAGCCAAAGGAAGAAAATTCAGCCCCTGGTTATTAAATTTAAGGTACCAGTTTCAAGACTGTGGAGTCAGGACATTTTATACCTCAATAAAAAACAACTGTCATGCAAGTGCAAGCTGCATTGTGTTGTCTTCAACCTCCATCATCTAAAGTCATGTTAACATACTAAAGTTAGCTGCAAATAGTGAGAGTAAAAAAAACTTAATAGATCTCAGAATAGAAGTGGGATTTATAGCAGTGAAAATAAAAACATCTCCACAACCATGCAGTGCTCATGAAACTTGCTGTGTCTAATCCTTTTTTTTTTCTTTTTACACCATTTGCCATAATTTAAGTGTGAACTGGGAAATCCTCCAGCCTCACTCAGAAGGATGTTTCTTGGTTTACTGGGTGAATTCCGAACTGATGATACTTCAGGGAAGAAGAAAAATCCGAAAATTCAGCAGTTCACAGAGCAAAAAGGCAAAATAGTTACCCCACTAGAGATGCCTGGAGGTTAAAGTGATTACTTAAAGCAGAGTGATCTGAACATTTGGTTCTGCACTTGTCCAAAAGGTTTAGGTTTATTTTCCTTTCCCTTTCCCCAGGAAAACTCTGGAAGATGTCTTGTGGCACCCTTCTTTCTTTCCAGTTTCTTACTCAAGATGCTCCATAATTACTTGCTTGAGTTTTTTTTAAGACACAAACTGGAAACCCTAAATCCTAGTGCCAAGTTTTCCAGAAGAATACAATTATTTTCTACTATTATTGCTTCTTCTGTTACTTTTCACTCAGGATTCTTTTCTCCTGCATTTCACACCAGGGACTTTGGTGTGACTGTCAGCTAGAAAATTATCAATTAACTGAGGGAACTCTTTCCTTCTCTACATCTCCTCTCATTAGTGAGAAGAAAACGAGGAAAACAAAGGAAACTTATTTATCTAGGTATTTCTCCCTATAGCCAAGATTCAGTCATAAGAAAATACAGACATATCAGTCATGTCATGCACTCCTCAGAGAAATGACATTCTTTACAGAGCTTGGGAAATGCCTCCATTGTTCCTAATTTTAAATGAGGATGCAAAAACATTATTAAACACAGCAATTTAAGTGGAAAAACTGGTCACTTCCAGGCAGAGTATTCTCGTATCCCTCTTTTCTGACACTTCCCCAGGGGACAGGTGGGGATGGGATACTGGATGCGACACCAGCTTTTCTCTGGAGCTGCTGAGGCATCACTTTGTCCCCAGGCATTCAGATCTGCTTTGCCACAGGACTGGTAAAAAAGGATGGAAAGGAGAAGGGAAGGAGTTTCACCAGGGATTCTTCCACCTTTGGAAATATAAATTATTTTTTTTACTTTTAGCCCTTAAATTCTACCAGTGACTGTGCTTAAGGAGACCCACAGGGAAGGCAGCTCACTAAAAGCAGGGAGCAGCTGCCTTCCTGCCCTCATTAAAAGGAGGATGCTTTCCAAGAGGGAGGGAAGTAGGAGAAGAAAAGCTTGATGAAGGAAGGAATGGGAGAGGAAGGGAATTCCACATCAAACTGGGAGAAGAGAACAGTGAGGGACCATTCTAGACTGGGAATTTCAAGGATGCAACTGTCACCTGCAAACAGAGCAGGCTGTAACAATGCTGGGATGTCCCGGAAGTTGTAGGTTCAGAGGAGAAACTGAGCCCTAAATAATTAATACTCCGAAACACCTTATCACAAAAAACACCTTAATAATGTGTAACTTTCGTATTTTGACAGATACTCTCACACTGGAGATAAGGGATTCTGTGTATCCTTTGGCAAACTCAACCCTTTAGGTCCTGAAGACAGAGGTTGTCCTGAGGACAACCTGTCTTTCCATTGAAAACTGAGGCAAAGAAGGTGTTAAGTACCTCTGCCTTTTCCTCATCTTTAGTTACTAAATTCCCTCCCACATCTAATAGAAAATGGAGAGGTTGTCCTTGCCCTTCCTTTTGGCATTAATGTATTTCTAAAAATATTTTTTATTATCCTTCACAGAAGTGGCCAGATTGAGTTCTAACTGGGCTTTTGCCTCTCTAATTTTTTTCCTAGATGACCTACCAACTCCCTTAAACATTTCCTGAGATACCTGGCTGGAGAACCGTGCAGGCATTTATTTTCCCCCTAACTCAGGGATCATGGTTCTCCTTCCAGCCAAATTATGTTCCTATAAACTACAATTAGTTTTTCCTGTTTACCAATTAGCCTGGAGGATTTGCTGAATGTATTTTGACACTCAACCACAAGGTGCTTTCTGAAAGTGCAAATTATGAGCTAAGAATTCATTTGTAATACAGTGGAATCTAAATAAAGAACAAATACTAATTAATTTATTCATGTGGCAACATCAACTACACAGAGTAATTCTTATAAAAATCAATACAGTCTTATTTCCTGGCAGTGACATGTGGATTTAAAAACAAACCCAAACATACAAAGTACATTTACAAATAATCTAACTCTTTTTTGAAATTCTTTTTAATGGAGACAACTCGTATTATCTCCTCTAAATTGTTTTGTGTGATATTCTTTGTCCCAAATTTTATTAGTGAATATAAATGCTGAGTATAGTATTTCCTTTCAGCTGGTTCCATTGTTGTTATCTATATGTAAAGAACATGAACATAATGAAAAACTCTTCCCACAAGCTCCCTTGAGGCAGTGAGATTCCAGGGGCAGTAGGAAAATCCTTCTTGCACCATATTTAAGGAAAAATCTGATGATTTTTTAGTATACAACAATCAACAGCTGGTGAGTTTGATTAAGTATTGAAGCTGAGGCATTTAATCAATCCTGGTAACCATTCATGGGAGGCACATTGAGGTTCAGGCATTTAATCAATCCTGATGGCCATTAATGGCAAGAACTACATACCACAAAGCAATAAAATTAGGGCTATTATACGAAATCTGTGCCACAGGAAAAAAGAAAAGGAAAAATATCTCCCACTCTCTCAGAGGACGGGCCCTGTTAAAGTTCTTTGGCTTTTCCAAAGAGATAATCAGGGCTTTACCCTGTCTTTGACATCCACCTACTCTGGATGTTGATAATGTCGTGGTGGGAACAATCTCCACAATACCCAATTTAGCCATTTTGGAAATAAAATGAGAGAGAGCGAGAGAGAGAGAGATTGGAGCTACCAACAAAGAGCAGAGAGAGGATGGAAAATTATCTCCTTCCAAAGAACTAATGAGGTCCTTGGAGATGTTGTGGCCAGCAGAGCCATCCAGCCAGGTATTCCTGCATCCCTGTCTGACCACTCAGTCAGAAACTGCATTCCCAAGGGGCCTGGCAGAGATTGGCATCTGACACTGTGTGGGAAAAAAGATTAAAATTCTGTGTTTCTGCTGCACAGCTTTTTGCACACATGCTCCCTCCCAAAAAAACCCAAACCCAGAGAAAATTATTCTTATTTGCCACCCAAATCACTCCTAGAAAGAACAGCATCCACTAGATTTTGGAATTTTAGTCTACTGAGAGTATATATGAGTTTTATCAAGTGTTTCATTACAAGTAAGAGCTTTCCAGCTGCTTCTGCAGAGTAGAAGCTGCAGTCAATAAGTTTTGCAAAATTTTTAGTGCATAAAGTAAAATCAAAAAGCCTTTCAAATTAAATAAACTGATATTTAAACCTGAATACTGTGAGCCTCCAAAATACTGATCTCCTCTTTTTTTAATAATCTACATTGTGAAAAAACTCCTGCCATTTGATGAAGGCACCATTGATATTTATGCAATTCTTTCCATAAAACTTTAGTCAAGGGTGGACAGATCTTCAGGGACAGAATTATTATTGTTAAACAACTAAGAATACTTTTGGGTCACACAATCTTATTCAGGAAGCAGATAGCCAAATGTTTTCTCAAAGAAAACAGGCCGGGTCATACCCTAATGTAATGAGGTTTAAGAGCTTGTCCTGAGATAATTGTTCATTACAAGGACTCCTGACCTGCCTGAAGCAGTAGTCCTGCTCCTTATTGGGTTAAATATCTGTTTACCTGCCTTGGCTGTTCAATCTGCAGCTTGAGAATGTGCAGTGTCTCTGTGTAAGTGTACTTGCATTAATGAGAAATGCACCTCATCAATGCCAGTGCATCTCCCCTTCCCCTTCCCCTGCCGCTCCCTCTCTGCTGCTGACAGCTTTCATGGAAAAGCATTCCAACAAAACCCAAAGCAGTGGCAGCAACGGATTCCCAGCCTCCTATCACCGTGATTATCCTAATTACAGTGTTTCACCACTGTAATCTTACCTGTTAAACACACAAAAATTCATTTTTCCATGATGGATGTTCTTCACATGTATAATTCCAGCACTGTATGTGCAAACAGGAATGGAATAAAATTGTCACATATGAGTGAGTTTTACAAGGTACAGTTCCAAGAGCTTTTAATTTAAAGCCATTCTCAGTATATTTAAATTTTACAGCCAGTGTTATCAGTGGTGTCACTGTAACAATTTATATTGCTTTTCTATTACTTCTGTATTTTGTATTTTCCTATGCAAGGCAGGGTGGATTCTATTAATAAATGAGAAGACACAGGAAAGTGTTTCACCTTCTCAGAGAGTGGGAGTTACCTCCTTCCCAGAGCTCTCTATTGGGGTAGTTCAGTGACCCCAATAAATACAGTTAATAATTGGGTCCTCAAATGTAGTATCAGAGACTTTGCATACACTGCCCATTCAGTTGTCCCTCTCCCTGGGAAGCAGAAATCAGAGAACAATTATTTAAGAAATATTAAGAACTGGAAGACAAGTAATTATATATAGTTGTTGGGTTTGTTTGCTTTGTATTATTTTTTACTGATGGGCAAATCCAAAGTACAACTATTTAAAAATATATAAAGTAAAAACTATTAAAAGCAGGACTACAGCTCAGCAATTATAGGCTCTTGTATCCACCAGTCACCAAGAAGTCCTTCAGAAAATGTTTAGCTTTTGCTCAGAATGCTGCTGACACTGCAGGAGATTTGCCCATGTCAAGAGGACATTTCAGTGCATAATCACACAAGCCTGCAAAACTGTCTCAGGTTTCCCAGGTACCATGCACATTCAAGCCAGTTGTGAGGGGAAAAGCATTTCTCTTTTTAAGATACAACAGGATGAAAGCAGTCTGGAGGTTTTGTCTTTTCTATAGATCTGATGACAGATCCTTCTCAAACCAGCAATCAAAAATGAAATCATTAAATTATTAGAGGATAAAGTTGCCAACTTGAAGGTTGATTTGAAAGGGCTGTTTTTAAGATAAATGGTCTAAATCAGGCTATTGCGTGTTCTAGCATGGAGTATGGTGTCCTGAACAATGTAATTTTCCTTCTCAAAGTGAATAAAAATGTCAATGGCCTCACATTTGAGGGGGGAAAATGAACACTATAAAGCATTGAGAAAAGCTCTGTCACACCAGCTACCTTGAAAGGAAATTCATACAGAATACACAAAATTGGGAATAGACACAAATATGGGAACCAGCTGAATTTCATGGAAGCATTACACTGGTCTGAGGTTCTTTAATGAAAAAAAGGAAAGTTTGGGAGATTAAGGTGTAATTATTGAAGAGAGTGCAAGAAACTACAAACTTGAAAGTGAATGAATAGGACTGCAGGGAAGAAAAGAAGAAAGAATCCAAACCAATTGAGCTATTTCAGGGAACACTCCAACATTCCTTTAGCGAGGCAACAAAGGGACCTTTGAATGTACTGTGTTGGGCACTGTAACCAGCCTAAGTGGGAACAATATCAATTAAAATAGAAGCTCATCACTTTAGCAAGAACAGAATACAACAATAGAATTATTAAAAGGAAAATGTCTGTTTCAAAATATTTGAGTGCATAGACAACAGAAAATGAAATGCTGATGGATGTGTGCCTGCTGTGGATATGTGGGAAGGATCACCAAGGTCCTGAATGTGTGGGAATTCAGAAAACCCACCAGACATTTACATGTATCAGCAGCTACATCAACAACTTTGCAAATAAGTCCTTAAAGGAGAGGAAAGAAAATGAGAAAATAAATAAATATTGAAGCAAAAGATTTTCTGTATATTAGTTTTCTTAAGAAAATTTCCTAGTGAGTATAATGAAATATGGCTGGAAGAAATGTAAGCATAAAATGAAGGTGAAAGATGTCATTTCTAGCCTCAGATCAATGTCATTTGATGCAGCCTTAATCATTAAATCACAAGGAAAATCCAATTTTTACTTAATTAAAATATTGGACTAATAATAGGTTTGATTTTATAGAGAAACATACTCCATGTTCATCAGCTTAGTGTTTACTGTTGAACTGTGCATTGACTAACCTGGCTGATATCAACTATTATTTTATCTTCTCATCTCCTTCATGGGAGAAAGAGCCCAGATCATCACTCCAAAGACTCCAAACTCTGCCAGCCTGAGCAGAGGTCAGAGCTAAAACACGTAAGTGCCTCCAGGTTTCCCTTCATTCTTCACTAAATCCACTTCTGCAAAAAGGTTTCATTTTCTCAGTACAATTTGGGGTAGTGCTTAAAATCCTACAGAGCAGGATGTGCTATGCCGGACAGATGACATCCACTTAAAGAGCTTATTTTATATTTTAAAAACTTTTACATATCTTTGTTACATATTTGACTACATAGACGACTGGACTTAAAAAGACAAACGGTAAAAACTTGTCAGTTTTTGTAATTACTGAGAACAAACAATGATCTTCTATATTATGGATTTGAGCATTTTTCATTTTAAATTTCCTTTTAGAAACATGCCAACTGACATAAGCCAGAAAACTGAACATGATCCACTTATACTATCCTCTTACAAAGTTTCAAAGCGACAGAAATAAAGTCAGTGTATTGCTAGCCCGAGCTCCACGGCTCCTGTGGCCTCCCCAGAGCATCTCGTTGGCAAAGCCGCTCAGCAGGATCAGCCCCGCACTGACACACGCCTGTGATAGCTCGGTGATACGGGGCAAAGGGGCAGGGAGGATCTCCACACAGAGCTCCAGGAACGGAGCTTTACTGCACCCACACCGTGGAGGCGTCAAGAGGCAAAGACAGAGAACGGTGCAGGGTCCAGGTTTAAGTACGGGAGCAGATGGAGCATCAGGGGCCGATGGTCCGAGGGCACGGGGGCGGTGCACAGCGGGACCGGGGAATGGGAGCCAGAGGGGAAACTCTGGGGGAGCGGTGAGGGGCAGTGGGGGAACCTGGAGTGCAGAACTTTCTAGGGCATGGGACACTTAAGGTAACAAAGGGGCCGAGAGGCCGACGGCCAACCAGGAATGCAGAACTGCAGTAGGTTACCATAACAGAACAAAGCGTTCTGGGAGAGGCCTCTCTTCTCACCCTCACCTGACTGAAGTCTCTGCTACTAGGGACTGTCTTACCCAGAAACTGTCTTTGAGCCTTGTACCATGGGCTAATGGGCTGCTGTGATACTACACTTAGAAAAGAACCTGGATCTTTGGCAATTAATTGCATAATACTGTCCAGCTAAAGAAAAAAATGAGCAAGAAGGAGGTTATTATACCTGTTCTATGAGTTCACAATCTGTATGTCACCAGGAATATGTTGCAAGCCCTTATGACTTATTTGAAGGGAGTTCTAATGACATGGTCGTTTCAGCAAAAGAAATGTAGTGACACTGAGACAGAAAAGTAATTAGTCTCATTACAAAAACATACAGGAAGCTGCATTCATTTCACAGCAAAGTAGAAAACAATGGCAGCAATTGAGAAACATTGAAATAATTCCTGGGAAAGAGACGGGTGTTTCAAAACTAAGCAAGGAAAAATGTCAGTAGGAGATGACATCACTCCAGGGCAAGGATCTGCAAATGAAAGTACATCAATAGTAATTTATGCACATCACAATTAAAAAAAAAAAAGTAGAAAAGTAGTCTGAAATGTGAAATCTCTGCACATGCACACCATCAACTCTACCTTCTTGGAGCACAAAGGAAAAGTGATCAAAGGATTTCTTCTAAATAAAACCGACTACAACTGTTCAGAATAGAAGAACAGTTACAAAAGTGGCAAAGGGATGAGGCAAGAGGAAGTGAGAGCAACCACACATTAATAACTATGGAAAACCTCAGATTATTCGGTTCTGTTGCTGGTGAAAAACATTACTGTTTGTCTTACAAGCTGTTCTATAAATCTCCACTTATTTGCAGCATCTGTCACCGTGTGGCCCCTGTTAGTGTTGTGTGCACCTCACACCCAGCAGCTCACAGAGGCCAAACTCTTCATGGCATCCTTGCCCCTGCTTGGAGTGGCACATTTTTGAAAGGATCTGTCACCCTTTGCATATGTAACAGGATCCAATATTTTTTTGGGTTTGGAGGTTTGGGTTTTTGTTTTTTGGGGGTTATGTTTGTTGGTGTTTGGGGGGTTTTTTTGGGTGGGTTTTTTGGTTTTTTGGTTTTGTTTTGTTTTGTTTTGTTTTGTTTTGTTCGGTTTGGTTTGGGTTTGGTTTTAGGGGTTTTTTTTCTTTGGTCATTTTTTGGTTTTCAGGGGTTTTTTGGTGGTGGTTGTTGTTGTTGTTTTGAGGGGTTTTGTTGGATTTTTTTGGTTGGTTTTGTTTTTAGAAAAGGAGCTTTGCCAGTCAAACAAAATTCCGTACTGGATGTGAGACATGAATACATTTTTTAGCAGAATCGAGGGTTTACTTTGTCAAACCCCAACTAACATTATCAAGAGCCATTTTCATAAAATGATTTACCCTACAGACACTTTGCCACTGTATTGCTCATTCCCAATCCCTATTTATCTGTTAAAAATTCACATTCTTTCCAGTGAACAGTAAGCTAAAAAATAAAAGTCTTTAATAAAAAAAAAAAATGCATCAAGGGTTCCTAACAATGTTTCTACAAGAGACGAAAGCCTTTTATTTTACTTCCCTACAGCTGAATATCCCACAGATTTCAACTTCCTACATGCCAAATATCCCCATGTCTCTTTGGAATCCGTGGTAGGAAACTGAGTATGACATGTACAAAGGAGAAAGATAAAGTCACAGGTGGTGTCTCCCAACTGTGGGATTTGTGTGTTTGCTTTCACAGATGATGTTGGTGTTTCTACAAATTGATTTATTTCCCACTTCTCCTGTGTTACTCTGTTTTTGAATTTTTTAAAAAATTCAGAATATCAGATAATTTATGACTTTGGCAATTATTTAATAAATACTTTAAAAATTTTGGTATACAGTCAAATACCTTCACAATGTGCCAAGTTTGCCTAAAATTTAGGAGTTATAGAACTAAAATATCCAAGTCAATATCCAGAAGGTCTTTAAACCAAATTAACTTATGTAGGAGCAGTTAATCCTTGGTGTCAAGCCCTGCAGCCTTTTTATTTTTCTCCCCTTAAGTAATTTAAAAGATAATTTCCCTGAGGATTTAAAAGCCCTGAGATGTGCTGTATAGAATAGCATCCACTCTGTCTGGGAAGAAGGACACAATTTACATGTCTTTAAAATAAATTGCCAGAGAATGTAATGCAGCCTTCCTGGGTACTTCGATTATAGCACAACAGATCCACCTGCCCTGAGTTCAGCTGTCACTGCTGCTCCTCTGTGGCCACCATCCTGCTCATCCTTAATCCCTAGAATTTACTGCTGAAAGTAGTTTTATCAAATAACATGATTATGGGTGCGGAAGAAAATGGAAAGATATTTTTAAACATTAACTGAAAAATACATATTTTTATGCTTCATCCTTTGATTTCCCTGCACTCTACTGAGCAGCCATCCTCTTCATATTAGCATCTCCAGACTGTAAATCTTCCACATTATTTTTAAAAGCCATGGCTCCCCAAACAGACTTGAGCCAAAATCAAGTGGCTGGTCTTGAATTTAAATCCCTGCATGAGTTTTGTTGAGTTTATGGAGACACTGGAGTAGCTGTACCTGCATCTCACAACACAACTGGTTTATCCCATAGGGTGGAAGGTGTCTGTTCCAGATGTAAAACTCATATCCAGCTTTTTCACCATGAGCAGAGTCAGGGAAAACAGCACTGGAACCCACAGATCTCATGGCTTTCAGACCAAAATATCACACCTCTAAGCTGGTTTTGCTCTAAAACTGAAAAAACCCAATGACTTAAATTCAATAAAAAAGGTGAAAGAAGTGACACTAACCATATATGTTTACACTCGAGATAAAGCTCAAAAACTTGCAATGTTCTCAATTTTATAGTGCTGGAGAAGACAGCATTTTGACAGAGTACTTAGGTATTTAGGTATTTATAACCCTGCTGCAAGGGAGAATTTTTTTTTTTTTTGAATCACATTTCTGGACATACAGAGGAAAGACAATTATTTATAAAGAAAAATTATCTTACTTAAAATTCAATGTGCTAAATACTTTAGCATGGTGTGTTGTTTAGCAGAACCTGCAGTTCCCAAAGAAAAAGACCAATGTCTAATCAAAGTTGCCCACCTGGAAAATTGTGGTGCTTGTTCAGTGTTATCAGAATAGGCTCATTTACTATCGAGGCATTGTACAAAAACAGTCTTGTGTATAAAACATTATCCTGATTATGGGATTACTCCTGTAAGCAGCCATTCATTTTAGAGCATCACACGCTTTCTTAGAGCACTGTGTTATTTTACAGGAATGCCGGTGAGCACTGCACCCTAATCACAGAGGTCCTTGGGATAATCACAGCCCAAATTTCAGGGAAGTTGACTAAGCTCCATCTCTCAACACCTGGAATTCAAAGGTGTTATGTATGAGGGGGAGCTCGAGAAGATTTTAAAATTCCAGCTGTTAAGTGGGGTCCAATTCACTGTCTCTGCAGTGTTCATTGCATCTGCCCACAGATACCCTCCCTGGGATTCCCATGCCTTTGTCCTGGGGGTAGGGCTGCCTGCAGCTGACAATATGCCTACTCACCACTCAGCTCCTTGCAAATCCCAAAAAATCCTGATGGAGCCAAAGTCCTGCAGCAGCTGGGCAGGAGGGGATGGAGGCAGTCATAAAGGGAAACAAAGGGGGTTAATAGCTGTGAGATCCCTGCAGAGTCATTAACCAGCAATAACAACCAAACGAAGCACTGTCCTTTGCCTCCTCAGCCCTGCCTGAGCACACAAGGCAGCAATCACCCAGAGTGTGACACTGTACAAATTAAATCCCCCATTTGTGCCTGCAGAGGAATGAAAACCCACTCTTCCTCACACCAACATCCAATCACTCCATGACTCATGCTCCTTCCCCCAGGAAGGGAATCAGACAGGAGCCCTTAGTGCACCAATGCAGTCTTTATTCACAGATGCCCCTCTCTTTAATGAGTATGAAATAACTGAAGGGACAAGGAATTAATTGAGGGAGTGAGCACTGTTAGGCAATCAGACAAGGCTCTTGAAACCAGATATCCTACATCCTTAGCCAAACATGTTAAAGAGAGTATTCATGTCGTCTGTTTGTTGGGCAGAAATAGGACAGATTAAATACAGTTTCATATTAGAAGGGACTTATTTTACCAATAGCATGAAAAGCAAGCAGAAAACGAAAATTAATAACAGCACAGTTTGCTCTCCCATACGATTTCCATCTCACTATTTCACATAGCACTATAAATGATGTCAGATTGCTTGCCTACAAGCAATAAGTCATTGAATAGAATCTTAGCAGATACCTAACAAGATGTGCTTCTCTAATAGACTTCATTGTTGGAATGATTAACGAGATCCAGCTTCTCTTCTTGATATGAAATGTGCCCAGGTTGTTCCAAGCATTGTATGAACATTTTCCCCATGAATTCTTGTGTGCAGTGAGAGCAAATTTGGAAGATGAAATTGATAGTCTGTTTTGGAAGAGGGGACATATGTATAAATGTCCTTATGAGTCTCAAGGTGAAGTGAGTTTTCAGCTTTTTTTTATGACACATTTTTGTCATTGTTATCATCAGTGATGGCTGGAGCTGACATTCTTATTAATAACTTTTCAAAATAATTCTCAAGAAACTTAGTAAGGAGAGAGTAAGTTAAACAGGCTGGTATTCAAACAGTCTCACTGGACAAACCGCTCGGAATTGCAAAATTCTGATGACACAACAAATGTCTGCTCACATTTTCCAAATTTTTACTGTAACACAAGCTATTTCTGACAAGGATCCCTCATGCAGGAAAATCAAGAGAAACAGCTCAAGTGTGCTGGACGCAAAAAAGGGAAAGACCAGAGTAAACCAGAATCCAAAGAGCCACAGAAATATGTAAAAAAACTGAAGGAATTGGCATAATAATAAGTGGAACAAAAACAGAATTTTAGCATGAACTAGTAACCACAGTTTTCCAAAAGCATTTTTATCTGCTCCCAAAGGTAGGGAAGTCTAAAACCAGGACTCTGGCTATGGTGAAAGAGGCCCAAGAGCAGTTCCTGACTAACTGGCTCTGCACTTGAGAGTGATGCTGCCATGGTAAGAATTGATTCAAATGTAGACTCTGTTTCAGGGAATTCATAATTTATGACAAGATGCAGTAGCTTGATACCAGACAAACAAGTGTGGACAAATATGGACTCATGGGTTTGATAATTAGTGCAGTTGCAGTTGTACACCAGAATGGTGGGAGGTGGGGGGTGCACAGATAGTGCAATTTTTCTCCAGCCTTTTCATTCTGGAGTTTACCAAGGAATGCTGCTATTTCAGATTTGAATTTTAAACTGAATTTCTCTTTCCTTTGACATCCAATTTGAAGCATAATTTTTCATTGTCATCCTAAGAAGCAACAGAAATCAAGCCGAAATAGCGGCCAGTAGCCACAGTATATCATGACTGGGGAGTAATTAACTTGTCTGTAGTAAAACATGGTATCTGGCAAGAAAGTGTGACATAGCTAAAGAGTGGAAAAATTCACATTTAGAACAATTATTGATGATCACTTCACGTGGAATTTATTATTAAGGCATATACAGCAAGGAAGTGGATCATCCCACGTTCTGAACATCCTCACCGTAAATAAATGATTTCTTCACTCAGACCATTGCTCTACAGAAGGTCCTCTGAGTTCCCCAATCCCTCAGTGATTGCCTTACCAAATATCCATCGCACCCACGCCCGAAGGTTTAAGTCACCACTGAAATTGGTATTTCTTGTGATCTCTGATGGAACTTCTAAATCCCGGAGGGATGCTACTACAGTTAGCAAGAAACAGAACCAACATTACATTTTAGAGATCTATGGGTCAGAAGGTTGCACCAAGCTTACCCCAGCCTAGCTCATACAGTGGATGCTTTCAGAGATGAAGAACACAGAGGTAACATATATTACTGTGCCAGAATTTTAAAATCAGAGTCTCATTCATAGCCCACCTTTGGTTGGCTTTATTCACACATTAACACCAAACAATCTAATATCAAATCCTACCTGCACATTGCAAAACTGAGCTTCCTTTAGAGCAGTAGAGTCTTGCCACAAGTGTTCCTGGACTTGTGCTTTGCTTTGTGTTTCTGCTGAGGCAAAATAAGAACAACATTACCTGATTTAAATGAATGCTACACTTATTTAGTACTAATGTAAATATCTGTGCTTTTAGTTACACAGGTCCCCAGGAATGTCAAGGAAGCACAGGCAAAATAAGGACACTGGTGGTTTAATATCTGTAGATGCTGATAGAACCTGTCAGCATAAATACAATGCACAACGACTGTCAAAATGCAAATAGTGGAAAAAGCCCTTAAGAATGGCTTATCACCATTGCTGACCTCCCTGGAAATACTGCTGTGCCAAGAGCTTCCAACAGACTGAAATGCAGAGATATAATTGGCTCTATAAAAGCTGAGCTTAGGGCTGCAGAAAAAAAATCTTGTTTAGATGCTAATTGATCCTATAAAAATACATGGAGGAGTGAATTGTGTCATTAAATTTCTACAGTTGGTTTTTTTGAGCTCCATGCTAAATTTCAAAAATAACAATAAAAGGAGTCGAGCATACAGTGGATTATTAGAAACAATTTCTCCTTTTCCTAATGAAAAAATAAATATCTTGCTGCCCTGCCATTCCAGGCCAGCGGGGCTTTGTGATGACTCCTCTTGGGCTCACACTGCAAACACCCAATAACGCTGCTAAGCCATAACATGAGCTTTCAGCATCCTCACAGGAACACCTAATAGGGGGTATTGTTGGGTCTAATTCCAGATTTGAATATAGATGCATTCAGCTTTCTGCATTTAGGCACATTACAAATAGAGGCAATACCAATACCTGGAAAATAAATTCCTCTGTGCTGCTCTGGGAATATTTTGACTTTTGCTCCTCGGGCACAGACACAGTGCTGCTCCCCCTGCTCACAGGGAAGTTAATAAAGTATTGAATGACTGACACAAGAAATGAATCGTTGTGCATTTCTGTGCTTTCAGACCTGTTTGTTCTGCAAAGCCTTTTGTTCTAATATTTATAAGGTTCCACAGTAAAATATGTTTTACAGGGAAGCATTTAGAAGATATCAAACTTCTAAGTGAGTAAATCGGCATTTCAGAAATTCCTTAAAAATATAAGCAATCTGTTCATTTTAGGCTCACAGGAATTTCTTAGGCTAATTACTCATTCTTTAAAAAGACATAAAACCAAAGGCCCTTTTCAGGTCACTGAGCAACCTCGTCTAGTGGAAGGTGTCCCAGCCCATGGCAAGGGTTGAAACAGGAAGGTCTTTGAGGTCCCTTCCAACCCAAACCATTCTATGATTCTGCAGTAAAGGGTTTCTATTTCTCCTCCCATTCTTTTCTAATTTTTTCACCCATGAAACTTGGTAAAATAAATCTGGAAATACCATTTAATGTGTTTGGTTTTATTTGGGTTAGAGAAGTGGCAAGGCACTAACATCAACACTGTTTTGTATTAGACTCAAACAGGCAAAATTCCTGATCCTATCAGCTGAACCAATAAATCTTCCCTGGACAGACAGACAGTGCATAATTCCAAGTGTAAAGGGGCAAGGACCTGATTCATGCCTAAAGCTGAATGTCTGGAGGAGCCCCAGCATGATCAGGTGGATCTGTGACATGGGTAACTCACAGAGGGGCTGGGCAGAATTGCCACCTAAAATTGATGAGGTTGACAAAGCTCAGCTCTTGGTCCAGCAGCTCCCAGTTCCCACTAATCCTGTTACAAGATGAAAACCACCCACAAACTGGTCCCAGACTGCTTGTGGCTCCCAATACATCCGGGGTGCTGCAACCCATGCCTTTTAATTCCAGTAGCAACCAGGCCATGGTGGGCATTTCATCTTATATAACTAAGCACAACTGCAGGGCAGGGTCAGTAGTAAGTGTTTCTTTTGCCACCACCAGATAATATAGAGTGATATGGTTGGAGTTGGAAGGGACCCAAAAGTCCAGCTCATTCCACCCCATCCCATGGGCAGGGACACCTTCCACTATCCCAGGTTGCTCCAAGCCCCATCCAACCTGGCCTTGGGCACTTCCAGGGATGGGGCAGCCACAGCTTCTCTGGGCACCCTGTGCCAGGGTCTCATCAGCCTCATAGGGAACAATTTCTTCCCAATATCCCATCTAACCCTGCCCTCTGTCAGTGGGAAGCCATTCCCCTTCCTCCTGACTCTCCCAGCCCCTGTAAAGAGTCTCTCCCCATCCTTTAGCTCCTTCAGGTATTGAAAGGCCGCAGTTAGGTCACCTCAAAGCCATCTCTTTTCCAGGTTGAACAATCCCAATTCTCTCAGCCTTTCCTCATAGGAGAGGTGCTCCATCCCTCCAATCAACTTGGGTTATATATCCTGAATTGTTGTTTTCCATGAAGAAAATATCCCTTCCCATCTGCACTGCAGCTCCTTCGATAATAAATATTCATACCTGGTGGTGCATTTTAGCAGGGAAGCATACTGGCACTGTGATTAAAAACATGGAATTTTCTGCATGTTGAGCAAAGAGCTTAATGCCTTGATTTAGAAATATGCATCTAGTTAAATCCAGGCTTATGGGTCTTCCTTTTACTGATGGATTTGAGTATGTGCTTAAGTGCTTTTCTGAAGCAGAGCTTAACAGATGAAAAACCTTTTGAAACAAGAAGACTGAAAATCAGAAAGCCCTGAAAGATGGCTATTTAAATCTTCATGTAATCCTATTTGCTCAAATATTTACAAGATTCCTTTTCTGTCAACAGACAAAAATATCATTATTTTAATAACTGTAGAGAACAGGTTAAATAGATAAATGAGAGGACCAGGGAAAATTAATTTTGTGAATTCCATGTGCTTGCAAATCCTTTTTCCCCCCTCGCTACTTGACCCTAGAAGCCACTAGTGGGTAGTCTCAGCCTGGGGCCTGTTCTACACCTCCACGTGTCACAGTAGGAATAAAAACCTGTTCACATCATGACAACTCGTTCAAGCTGATCTATCACAACAGGAGACAGAGAATACAGGAGAAAAAGAAGCTGTTATTTAAAAATCAAAACTATGCTGCCAAAGGGTATGAAAAGACCAAATACTTCACAGAGCTTCTGTGACAACTTAGCTTATCTGAGTAAGTGATACAGCAATTTAGAATAAAGCTGGAAAGAATGTGATGTGTGGAATTACTGAAGTGTATGACAGGGAGGGAATCTGAGGTAAAAACCTCAATTGCTAATGCATTTACAATACACAAAATAGAATTAGAAATACACAAAACAAATATTTCATTGATCCAGGTATCATTAAGAATGGAAAAAAAAAAGAAAAAAGGTCAGGTTTACAGTAACTACCTGTCATTTCAGAAATAAATAAAGCTCCTTCATTTAGGTAAGCAAAACCCATATGCAGAATGGGAGCATCACCTGGGAGTGACCTATGAGGCTGAGGAAAAAAATGCCTCAGATATGTTATTACTGACATCACTGGTCAAGAAATGCACAGATCTGGGAGGGCAATATGAGCACTGAGGAGGAGGAGGAGAACGAAGGATTTTAGCAGAGCTCAACAGCAGAGATTACCACAGTAAATGGTCATTGAAAAGAACATTTCAGCAGGAATAAAGCTGGAGATATATTTAATGACAATATCCCAGGTCTCTATTCCCTCTAACTCCCAGACATCTGCTGATATCTGTTATGGTATTTACATTTATCAGAGTCTTGGCCTTGTTACGGGTCTTAGCAGAATGTAACACTGGAAATGACTCTACTGCAACAAAAAATCTTGCTCTGAGGGCTGGTGAGTACACACTGACATCTCATCAAATTCCACTGATACGCTCGAAGCCCAGCATATGCTAAACTCTCTTGCCACAGCAATGTCAGAAATCCATGACTTCAGGATAAAAAAATAAATAAATAGGGGACAAAGCAGCTAAAGGGGAAATGATAAAAAAAAATTTCCTTACAAAGGAATGCGGCTGTGTTACTGAAGTCCAGGGCTGGGTGATTTTGACTCCTGTCAACAGATTACATGACTGAGTTTTAATCAAGCCCCACTCCAAGGGCACAGCAGCGCTGTGTTCACAGCCAGACAAATTCTACCTACCTGACACCAACAGCATTCTCAGGAAGCACACACTGGGTTTCCCTAATTTGAAGAGTTTTCTCATTTCTGTCTTAGGAGAAGGTAACACTGCTAATTCTAGAAAGACCAGTTGTGCTCATGGTATCCACAGCCCACATCCATTCACTTTAAAACAAGTGGTGACATTTATACGTATTTTTATAGGAGTCATTCCTGATGAAAGAAGGATGCAAGTTTTCATCTGTACGTTTCATCTGATATTTTCAAGTTTAGGAGGTTAAACGATTAATATATTTATCCAGCAAAGTCCTGCATTCATTATCAGTTTATTATCAGCTAGAAAGACAGAAAATAAGGCCAAATTTGCAGAAGTGAGCACCTATATTCCAGTGTGGAACTGCTGGAGACCATAAGCACTTTCAGCATTTACAAAATGAAGCCCTTGATGTTTAAACACTGACATCCCCTTTGTGATGTCAAATGGGTATCTTTGCCTTTTGTGAAGGCCAGGACCCACAAAGAGAATGCAAGAATGGTATTTATCACAAGGAATGGGAGATGAGAAAAAGGGGACAGCAAGAAAAAATGCAACCCAAGGGAAGGAAATGAAAGAATATACATAAGTGCTGCATTAATAAAAGACTTCAGAAAAAAAAAAATCCATCCTAGAAAATAGTAGGCAATGGACACAGTAAAGCCACTGAATAGGATTAGATAAAAAGCTTAAAAAGATAATAAAAATAGTTTATTCAAGAAATAAAAAAGAATGAGAAGGAGGACAAAGGGAAAAAGAATTCACATTTTTAGCACAACGGACAATGGGAAAACTATTCGGAGCTCAGCTATACATAATTACATCTTGTTACCTTCTATACAGCAGAAAAATATTTCAGGTCATTGTGTACAAATTTACAGAAAAACGAATGTTTCAGAAGTTTGGAGATTTAAATATTTGAAAATATTACTGTATGTAAAGCACACCAACTTTACATGGCTGCAAGTATTCAATATACAAGAACAGAAAAAAATCCTACTTGATTCCAGCTGAAACCAAAGCCATTCGCCTGAAGTGTGTCACATAAGAGTGAAGAAGTGATCCCTCAGAATAAATTCACAGACAGACATGCATAAAAGGGTGTAAAATTATATCTGAGAGTATGTCTTGTGTAGGAAAACATTCTATATGCTCCTGGGATGTCCCATAACACAAGAGTCACGCTGTTTCTACAGCACCAAAACAAGGAAAATGCACATTAAAAAAGCTAGGTCGGAGTCTTAGTTCAGAAGTGGAGAAGCAGCACACACACTCCAGACAAAACGATGACCCAAACTGTGAAGTAATAGAACATATTCTTTTACCTCTCTTCTTATGGCAATTAACCACAATGTGAGAGTTTGTTATGGCAGACACCAAGTAACTGTGTGTCCTTCTCCACAGGAAGGGCAAGGCTGGAATGTGCCATCCTATATGGCTTTAACCGTTACGTTGCCTGATGTAGCTGAGGCTGTTTTAGTGTTTGATTGATTATTTCAGCTCAGCCCAAGGCAACACAAGGGAGTCTGAACTCATGGAAGAGCCATAGTTGAGTCCTTGCCACCAGACACACATTTTGTGATGTAACACAGACTGAGCCAAAAGGAGAAAAGCAAAGCTCTTTGTCTGCTTGTTCAAACCTCCAGTTTTTTACTGGCGTGCCATGCCCTGTGTTCCAAAAGAGGACAACAAGGAACACCGTGGTAGCTGAGCAAAACAAGAAACAAAAACTGTGCCTACCCCAGAGTGCTGGGAAGGGAGGGATGGAAGCTGTTTCTACAGAGTACAGTAGGTTACAGAGAGAGAAATCCCAGAGCGTGGGGTGCTCTCTGCAGCCAGCAGGCTCTGTGCAATAAGTGAGTGCTCACAATTACTCTGAAAGGTGAAGTTTGACATCATGGATCCAACTCAGCAATTTCCCCGTATGCAGCTCTGCCTCATACAAAGAGCCCACAAGCTCATTGATTGTAAACCTCTTGCAGAGAAAGGTTTCAAAAATGAATTATGCATCCTGACTAAAAGAAAAATACTCCATGGAGAATCAGTCTTCATACAGCAACTGAAGACTTCACACTTATTTCAAAATATCAACCCAAGAACAACATCCAGTGTTGTCAAGCCTTTAGAGTCGTGTTTGAGTAGAAGAAACAATTGTTGGTGTGTGGCATTTGGAGTAATTTCATGCTCTAATATGGAACAGTCAGTCCTTCATGCTATTTTTTTTTAGGTAATCACCACAGAAACCAGAGAATCCAATGCTTCCTTTCAAATATGGGGAATTATCTCGGATCTAGCACCAAGACTTCAATTTAGAGAAAAAAAGCAGTGCTTAAAGACACACTAAATATAATGCGGATATTATTTCAAATGTGACATCCACTCCAGATATTTTAAAAGAATGTCACTTTCTGCAGTGATCTGCAAGCTTCCCTTCATTAGAAATAGGAAGGTATCATAGGAAAAAAATATCCTGGACTAATGTCACTTTTGGAGCCAGTCTTTGGGGAAGAAGTATGATCCAGTGATTTCAGCCTGCATCTAGAAAACCTGCTTTCAGTGAACTGCTGCTACCAATATCTGTAACAGGCTAGCAAAGAAATCATCATCCTTTACCTTTGTTGTGCATAAGAAAGTAAGGAAAGAAAGGGGGTTTCAAACAGAAGCTTGTTGAGGGGTATTAGTGATTGCAAGGTGCTCTGACATGGTGCAGAAATGTCATATAAAGAACCTGGCTCAGGCAAGGAAAATGAAATGCTGGACTGTCTGGGAAGAGACAGAGGAATATTCCCAAAGCTCAGCCTCAGCTGACCTGCTCCCTCCAAAATCAGTAGTGATTTTTCCATTTAGACTCAAGAAAATGTTCATCACTTCGAGAAATGCTGCCCAGAGCACAACTGGAACAGAACCACAAACTTCAGCAGACCAAATTCTCTTCACCACCCTACATAAACTTACTCTACACCAGTAACTAGGGTAACTTTTTCAGACAAGCAGGGCTCAGACTGAAATACTGAGCCCCCAGGGAGTACTTGTACGTATCATGAATTCACAGTATTATTAAAGGTAGTTATTCATAAACAGCAAAAGAGAATAGCAAAAGAGAACAGTGTGTGAGAATTTCCAGAGTTCTTTTTAAGAGTAGACCCATTGTGCTTTACTAACTCAACAAGTCAGAGAAGTCCACATGAGTTTTGTTCCCAGGAGGCAAACAGAGAGGAACCTCTGTTAGACACTCTGGGGATGCTGCTGCCAGCACATTTTCATTAAGGTGGCCAAAAGGCTTTAGAAGCCAGAAATTTGGGCTTGCAAGATCTTAAGGCAGCACTTCCACATTCCGTTAGCAATGCAAAATTTATATCAGCTGAAAATACGAACAAGGGTATCTTTAAATTGGCAGGAAAGGAATCCACATAGGCAACTACTTTGGAAAATTATTTTCCCCTCCGTTATCTTTCGTCAACTCAGCATATCATAGAAGCTATTTGTAGTGGGTAATCATTCCTCAAAGTATTTAATTTGGAGAAACTCGTTTAGATCTTTGTTGGTTTTCTAATAAAGCCAAGATTTGAATAGTGCACACTTATCTTTAGGAGTAGCAATTGCAAAGTTTCTGACTACTTGGTCAAATAATAATAAAAAAAAATCTTGGCATTCAGATAATGCTGCATTCATTTAAAGAAAAAAAAAGTGTTTTGGAGAAAGTCTTTAACTTCCACATACCATACACTAAAAAAAGACCTTCCTAAATTCTTTTCTGGATGGAGTGAGGGCACTTAATGTTCTGACTAAAGAATGCCTGAAGTAACTCCTCAGTGAAACGTATGGCTGAAAGAGACTGAGAGTGAAGATTGACCAAGCATAGCTCAATTGGAACCAGTTCTGAAAGACTCCTCTAAAACAGACAGCTTTGTAGAAGCTCTTTCCTGGAGAAATTTTAAAGCTTTCAGTCCATGACCATAGAATACTCTTTTCAAAAGCCCAAAGATGATAAAGTTTTATGCCTTGAGCCCCCATTACAGAGAGCAGTGAACAGACTTTTCCCACAACTCTGTTACTGATCTGACATGTGGCTTTGATGAAATCCTTCTTCATGTCTCTGCTTACAATTCTTTTTATATTCAACTAAAGTTCTTTGTAATTTGGGCTGCTCCCCATGAAGCATCCACACACTGGGGTCCTGATATTAATTAACAAATTGTACTGCTGGAAAATAGACAATTCAGGTTTACATTACAGCACTATACTAATATATATGGCAGGATAAGTTGTTAAGCAGTGGAGAACCAGTCCCAGTGCACAAATAAGCAGTTTCCAGCTATCTTTCACCTTTGTGTTAATTTATAAAGCACACAACAGCAATTTGGGTTTTGCTGCTATTAATCCCTCTTATTATCAGGGGGATTTTAGTAGTGTTTATTCAGAATTTATGATCAAAATTTATAGGAGTGCAGTGTCACGGGAAAGAGAAAATTTAGGACTAATTGTTGGCAATTGGTAAATTGCAACATCAGCAAAAGTTGGTGGATAACTGATTCCCAATGAATATATTTCAGCAATTTTTCCTTTAAAGGTAAAAGAGAAGAAACACTGCAAGCTTACTGTTCTTTCAGAAAAAAAGTGAATTAAAAGGGAAGAGTTTGTTGAAGACTTCACAGCCTTAAAAAATATGGCAGTGGCTTTCTGGATTTTCCCAGACAGGGTTGCTTGAAACTGAGGAAACCCCACCAGGGATGACTAAATGCTGCCAGGTAAGTACTTACAGAGGGCAAATGTTTTATTTGTGATAAATTGGGTACTGAGTTAAGAATTCATTGAAATTCTGCAAATTTACCCATTTGACTCTCCTGCCCAAGCCACAGCCACACACATAATTTCATTACCAATCTGAACTGGGATTACTGGTCCACCACAAATGAAGGATAATTTTGCACTCTTTAATAAATTAACTAAACAATTGAAAAAGGAGAGCAAGATGAATGGATTGGTTATTTCTTTCAATAGTCTTTCCCACACAAAGAAACTGAAAGTGTCAGGGATATAATAATGACAGCATTTATCCAATTTTTTCAAATGTTATGTGCTGCTTCAGAACTCTTAAAAGCCTTGTGTTCTAATAGGATGGATTATATTCCTTATAAAAGTGTTACATGGGGAAGTTACACCTGTCTTCCTTTTTTAAAATTTGTTATAACATTTTTCCATAGAGCTTTGGCTTCCAGCTCCCAGAGGCCCTTAGATCCTCTACCTCCCTAAATTCCCAAAATCCCACTTAAGAAAAAATAGATTAGAAAGTTTATGCAGTGGATGTGGTAAAGGGTTCTGAGCCAGTTTATGTTTGGATCAACAGCATGAGGGTGTAACAACATAATTATGGAGGGACTGGAGTGAGCAGCAGTCCCAGTGTGCACTGTCCCACTGCCACTGCACCATTCCTGCTACCTGGAATATCCCACTGATGTCAGTCATTGAAAGAAATCTTGGAGCTGTCCTAACAACACTGTGATCCACGTGCAGGGCCATCTAGTTCCAGAATGTCTCAGTAGAAAAAGGCCTCCCAGTACTAATTTATTCTCTTTTTAAATTATTTTTTCAGTTAGGCCAGGCAGAGATTTGGAGAAAGAGCTGGCATCTATTAAAAGGATTGATGTACAGGTCTTCCCAGTACCTGCTGAATGACTGTGGATAATCATGCAGCAATAAAGGCCATGAATCTGCTGCAATCTCTGATTTCCCGTGTCTGAGCCACAATTACAGCGCCAGGCCAGGGTGAAGATACAGCAGAGCCAACAACCCTGACAGCAAAGCCATTAACAACTCCTGCTTCTCAGCCCTCCAGCTGGACTTGGAAATGCCAACATCTTCATTCTCATTCAGTCTATCAGAGTCTGAATAGATTTTCTTTTTAAGTATCTAACAAAAAGACAAAGTATCGTATGGAAATGCACCTCAATCTTTTATTCATAGGGCAGCATCCGGGGGCAACAACCACCACCTCCTGCAATGCATTCTCCTCTCCTCAGCTAGAATGAAAACCCTCTCACAATTTTTGTTGCAGGAAGTATAAAAAGACTAAGTGAAGTTGCAGGAACATTCTATTTGAATGACTGTGAGAGTGTGATCCCCTAAAATTGATAAAAAGAGGCTCGTGGTAAGAAAAAGCAATTTAGAACAATCACTGTCCATACCAAGTCCACTCTGCATGAAATGTCACTATGACATCTGAGCAGAATTAAAAGTCATTGAAAGATGATAAAAGTCATGCATGTGCAATCAGAAAAAGCTATTTAGGATGTGTGTTTCAGACAATACTGGAACGTGAAGAGGACATTTAGGTGCCATGGGATGAACACAAACAGTCTTAAAACTGATGTTCTGCACAAGAAAGAGGAGGCTAAAGCTTTTTTATCACTTTTGAGCTACATGGCAGCCTGTGCGAGACTGGGAATAAAAACAGGAACATGGAGGTAAGAAAAAATATCATGTTGAACAAAAGGAGAACAAAAATGTAAGGAGAAAGACTGTATCAGTCAATCCTAGATTGACAGACATCATGTCACCAGGCTCTTAAGTCAAGAACATCCAAAAAAAAGGCACCATTTTTTTGCTTATTCTTGTGTTTTGCAACTGTTCACTCACTTTGATCACCAAAAATTTCACTCTCATTTTGAATAACACGGTTGTTTTCTCTGAGTTTGTCTGGAAACAGAAGAGTTACTGGAGAACTAAAAGGACATGAATTTCTGAGAGAAGCAAAGCAAATAAAGCACTAATGAAAACAACTACAGATCCCAAATACATACAAGTCATCTGCAAGCTTTTGGAGCTGTAACTTTTGCTTTTCGTTTTGAGGAAGGTGGAAAAGGGGCTGGTACTTTTACTGTGGGCATTTTGGAAGAAATCAAGAACACCCAAGGCTTAGGGTGATAGGCAGCATTTGGGTTGTGTTTTCCTTATGTAATGTCACTGATTGTAATCCAATTGACTGGATGGTGGGATGTTAAATATAGAAAATAAAAGTCAGTTCCCACCAGTCTTTTATGAACAGATGGCAGAGTCTTGGATTTTGACAGAGTTGGTGTTTAGGTAAAAGAAAAAACCACGCCTTTTAGACTTAAGTTGTCAAAATTCAGAGGGGTTTAAAATTTATTTAATGGATGGGACTGGATAATTTGATGTCAGCCTTCCAAGCGTTCTCTTGATCTCTTGATCTCTCTCCATGGGGAGTGACATCCTGCTCTGTTTGCTGTGTGTAAAGGACCTGAACCAGCCCAGAGAAACTCTCAAAGCAGGAAGATGGTTGAGAAGAAAAGAATTGTATTGAATTAACTTTTCTCCTGCTCTTTACACTAAAACAACACAGAAAAACAACTGCACAGATGTGTGAACTGGGAGACGAGAAGTTCTCCTTCCAATTTATTCACTGAATGGCCATGGCCCTGGCAAGGCCATTTTATGAGCTGAAGTTAACAAGTGAACCCCCTTTTCAGAAAATATGCTCTTGCCGGCAAACATATCAGAGGCTGAATTTATATTCCTAAGAAGGGTAAAATATTTGACTGAAAGACTACACAAAGGTTATTTTCCACGTCAGAAACGCAGCTGGCCAATACATGTAGTCTTTGAACTGCTGGGTTTTCAGCTGCTAATTTATGTGACTTTAATATTTCAAACTCTATCTATTAACTCTTTAAGAAGAATGTGCACCATACCAAGCAAATTCATAAAAATTACCACTGTGAAACACAAGTCATCCTTTCCTCCTGTCTCTGGGCAGTAGATACACCCTACAGATAATTATACAATCATAGAGGTTGGAAAGGGCCTTTAAGATCAAGTTCAACCATCAACCCAGCACCATGATCATGTTCCCCACTAAACCATGTCCTTAAGTGCCATATCCACATGGTTTTTGAGCATTTCCAGGGATGGTGAATTTCCCCACTTCCCTGTGCAACCTGTTCCAATGCTTTATAACCTTTTCCATGAAAAATGTTTTCCTAACATCCAGTCTAAACCTTCCATGGCACAACTTGAGGCTATTTCCTCTCATCCTGTCACTTGCTACCTGGGAGCCCAATTAGTGGTCAAGATTTTATGTTCTGGGAGATCAAAGTCCCACAAATGTGAGATGGAAAAAGCAGAAGGAGTTCCCCTATGGCTGGCACCATATCCCAAAAGCAGAAGGGAGCTGGGTAGACATTTTCTAGGGCTGCTACCAGCCCACTTGTCCCACCCATGGCTGCTGCTGGAAGAAGGACACCAAATGATGCCTCAAATTCCAGATTTGCTGAGCAGTGCCATTAGGAACACCTGGCCGAATCACTGCCTTGAAATAAACATCTCAAAAGCAAAACACAAACTACAAAAACACCTCTCCCCCGCTCATATCCTGTGTCAAAATACCCTTGATGATAACTGAAGACAGAGAGATCACGATTTTTCAGAGTAATCTATCATGATGGCAGGTAGATATCCTAGAGGTGGGTGCAGGATGAAATCCCAGCTGAACACTAAAATGTCAGACGGTTGAACAGACACACAGACTGAGAATTCTTAAATAAGAATTGAAAGAAACAGGGTTATCTACCCTCAGAAGAGAAAGAAAAAATGTTTCCTTTTTCTGTCAAGCGTTCAGACATTTGTGCTCTGTAACAAGTCACCTCAATAGATTTAATTATGGTTTCCTCTGCCATGTATAATAATATCTAGTGCTGGAAGCAGAGAAAGATATTTTCCTGGGGAGTGAGCTGTACTGATAGCAATGTTCAGTGGGATTTGCTGCAATATACCAGGCATCTTTAATATTAGTACTGGGTAGTCAAGGTCCTTTATTTTTCTAAAAGCACAAAAAATTGTACATGTAGAAGGATATACAGTAGGCTCAGCCATAATTCTGCCCCTTACAGCCTCATTATCTCTTACATGAAAAGCAGGGAATGTTGTTAGTTTTAAAACACGGGATGTATTGTTATTGGTTTTACTTATCTTCCTGAATTTACATAACAATACTAATTTGCCCTGTGCTGTTTGTCATTTCTAATTAAACTGTGGCCTGCCATGAGATGGCAGCATGATCCCAGCTACCTCCACAGGAAGGTGAACATGGCACAGAGGAAAGAGCATCTGGCAGGTAAAGAAATGGCCCTGTGTGTCTTATATGGAAGTGAAAAACAAATCCACTTTACATCAGAAGGGTCTAAAATGTAAGATTATAACAACAGGATGATAGAGTATTTACAGAACAGGACAGCCTTGCTGCTTTGACCAGGAAGACACTTCAGTCAATATTGTTATTGCAGAGCTTAATCCAAATGTCACAGGAGCCTCCTGAGGCCCCAAGGCAGCTGGTGGGAAATGACCGAGTTCCTGAGGGGAAGGAGCAGTGAATGCAAACCTTCAGACCTTGTTTATGCCTCTCATGAGGGGCCTGAGAGAATGCTTCTCATGTTGCTCATCATTTCGTAGATAAAAATGATCATGAACTAAAACCAAACTTGAGACACACTCATGTGTAATAACTTTCTCCATCAGAATTGCTGTAAACAAAGAAGATGAAATTGGTCACATTCGCTATCAAACCATAGAGAAGCTGGCAGCAGGAAGGTCACCAGTGAGGTGACATGAGCTGGCATTGGGCATTACCAAGCACTTGGAGGTAGCAAAGCAAAGAGAAGGGTCAGGTAGAGAGCTGAGGGAGCATAATGAGGTAACTGAGCACTCCCTTATACCTGGAACAAGAGGGAATAAAATTCCTGCCCGTGGGACTGGGGGTAAAGCTGTACCTCCTTTTATCTGCCCCACAAGCATTTACTGTCCAAGAATAGCACACTCAAAAGTGGCAGCTTGGGAAAAGACAGAAGAACAACATCAATATCCACTGAAAACACAGGGGTGATAAGGAATTTTTGCACTGACAGAACATTTCTCTTTTTATTAATTATTACAGTGAGAACCTTATTCAGCAAGTCTTTGAAATAGGTGCAAGAGATGGAGAATAATGAAGTCAAAAAGCCAAAACCTTTTTGCCTGCATTTACAAAATGAAGCCCTTTCATATTCAATAATTGTAGAGTTTATTTTGTACATTACCTGGAAATAGTAAAACAGCTTCTTTGAATTTCCTTTTGTTGATTTATGAAGAGCTGTTCAGAATCTGCCTTTGCCTGATGATTTACTGATGTGTGACTTTCAAATAATGATAAATATATACATACACATGTGTGTATTCATAGAATCATCATAGAGTCATAGAATGGTTTGGGTTGGAAGGATCTTAAAGCCCATCTCATTCTACCCTCTGCCATGGGCAGGGACACCTTCCACTATCCCAGGTTGCTCCAAGCCCTGTCCGACCTGGCCTTGGGCACCTTCAGGGATGGGGCAGCCACAGCTTCTCTGGGCACCCTGTGCCAGGGCCCCACCACCCTCACAGGGAAGAATTCCTCTAATATCCCATCTAAGCCAACTCTCCATGTAAAACCATATAAATACAGTATATATTTTTCATCTCAGAAGTTCCTACTTGCTAAGTTTGAAAAACTGTCTCTGTAAAATGGATATTAAAGCATTAAGTTTCTGGGTGGGCCAAGAAACGTGTTCAGTGTTTTATTCTACAGCAAAGTGCAAAGCTCAATAATCGATAAGAAGCATTAAAGTGTAATTATGCTACTTTATATTACAATCCCATAATTGTCTCAGTAATTTTCCCCTAGTAACTTAAATGTGCCTTTTAGATATTCAAGCAATGAAACTCCAGATATCATCATCCAAGATAATAGCCTTGAATTGATAACCAAACAAGAAAAAAAATCCCCCACAAAACCCACAGGCCAGAAAAGTCTCCTCTCATTGTTTCTGTGGGCGTGGCGTACACAGACAATAAACTCAGTACCACTCTGTAGCTACAAACTACCTCATACCACTTATTTAAATAAAATTCTCTGCCAGGTAAAAAATAAGTGACACATTCTTAAGCCGAAGAGATCTCCCAGTCTGAACTCCTCCAACACCCAGACCATTCTCAGTCATTTTTCACACCAATAACTTGAGTTTCAGTGAAGGAAAATAGGCATGCCTGATTGATTTTTCCAGCCTATGATAGCATCAAATTTTTGTTCACTGGAGAACATCATGTACACAATTTTACTGTTGCACCAGAGAATATCTGATTTTGTTTAGACGAATCAATATTTCCTGAAAAAGAAAAACAACACCAAACCAAAAAATCCCCAATCAAACAAAAAACAACAGCCTGTGTCGTGAAGGTGTGCCAGGAATGACACAGCTCAGGAGAAGGACAGACTGATATTTTGTGGCTGCCCATATGCTGAGATCTGTACAGCTCAAACTGGAACATTCATATTCTGGTCTCCAAGAGCTGTTCCAACCACTTGAGCAGACTTGGATCATTTTCTCTTTCCCTTCTCTTTATTTTGTGACTAATGCGCGCGTAAGAACCGCAAGCAACTTTTTGATTATTTCCATGGATTTTTTTTTCTCTGGACACTTTCCCAGCACTGTGCCACTGTGCCACTGAAGCCTCAGTGATACAGAATCCATCGTGACATCATGGGATAATTGTATCAGATTGCTGGTGCACAGTGGTGCTCTGTGTTATTACACTGTCATGTCACCTGCTCTTTCTGATCTAAACTCAGGATAATTTGAAACACCTCTATATCAACTTCTGCAGTGAGGATATCATCTCTTTCTTTCTCCTAAACATCCAGAAAATAACACTTTCTCAGGCAACAAAGAAACAAGCAAACTCCCCGTGTTTGAAAATGGCACCTAATATAATTTTGGGAGGAAAGGTGGGCTCAGCAGAGAGGAAAGCAATAAAAACTTCCAGAATGCCTAAAATTTACTGAGCTGAGTACTGGGACCTAGTTTTAAAATCTCACACATATCCCATCTCTTCACAGCTGCCTGTTCTTGTTTTATCTACTCTTGTTTTTACTGAAATTCTATTAAATACAAGCTCCAATTATTTTTAGCTTATTTTATTTTCTCCCTGCAAGTTACAATCACAGAAAGCGTAAGAGTTTCAAGCTGCACTGAATTGAGAGGACAGAATAGGAGGTCTTTCCCTAATAAATCCCACCACCAAACAGTAAAATGCACAGTTGCACAGAGCCAAAAAAAAATGTTTTCCAATGAGTAGCAAGTTTGCCCCATTGAAAAATACTTCCAGGGTAAAAAACTAAATAAATTATAAACTGATAGGTTCCAGAAATAGAAAGAATAAGTCCTTCACTGAAATATCAAACGTTTTTTGTCTCAAAGTGGCCATTTTACTGAAAAGTGGTTCACAATTTCAAAATTATGTATCACTCAATAAAACAGTGCATTTATTAATTCACTGTTTTGTAATTCCCTGAAAATACTCTGTTCAGTTGAAAACTGAAACCAGTTTTTCCACTAGCCAGCCAGAAAAATCTATAATTGCTAAAGCCTCTGCAGGAAATTGAAAGAAGGCTTATGCATGTTGTACAACTGCAATAGAAAAGCTAAACAAAACATGGGCACTTGTAAGACATCTCTGCAATCTGGGAATTGTGAACAGGAATCATCTTCCATTTTTAAGATGAATCAGGAAAACCCAGATGCCTTTAGTTACAGTTGCCCACAGATTTCAGCTTTGACTTGTACTGTACTATATAACCTCACATTATTGACTTCCAAATCATCATTTCTTAGAATAAATTATGCCTCTGAACCCATTCAACCCACATCCATTTATTAATTACATCTTTCTAGTACTATTAAAATATGAGGCTGTCAAAATCTGTTTATTTAGAACAGAAAAAGCTCACTGCAATGTCTCAAAAAATAATCATCGATTCCATGTGTTTAGAAGATGAAATTGTGCTTCAACAATTCACAGAATTTAAGGCAAGTGGGTATTTAGAGCATTTTTTCCCTTGCAGTCATTGAATGCTTTTGTATTCTCATGAAGGATATTCAGTGTTGGCGAAGGCAAAGTCAGCAGCAGCTCATTTTTCCACAGTGAGAGAGAAGAGGTGGCAGCAAATGTTTGCACAGAACAACAAGTGCTGACTCCCTTCTGCAGGAACTCCTTCCCAGAAGGGCAGGGTTGGGGTATTTGCATTCTCAAGAATTCCAGATTTTTCTCCCTCCTCTGACCTTCCAGACCCGTTCTGTGACTCCCAACAGTCCCACCAAACTTGCAAAATAAATGAAAGAGGAGTGCACACAGTTTCAAAAAACATTAGGAAATAATTTCAAGCTTATTCCTTACACAGAAGACCAGAATCTCAGACATCTTCTCCAGGGACTAAACTCCATCATTTGTGTTCTGCTAAATGATTGTTCCAGAAGATTCTATTGCAATGTCTAGGTGGAGGAAAAGCCTTCACAGCTATTAGTTTTTACTCTTATTCAAGTAAATGTTCTTCATTCAGCCAGCTAAGGGGATTGCTCACATGATTAACAGATTTAAATCCAAAATATTTTGAAAAGTAGGCAGTCATATTGAAATAAAGAAAAAATAAGAGATCCTGTGTAACAGACTGCAGGGTGAGACATGCAGCCACTCTACAGCCAAATGGATCAGGCTACTGTCAAAGGAATAGCATCAAAAATGAGCAGTGTAGTCCTCATGGTTCACACCAGCTATTAATAAACTGATTTTATGGTAACACCATCCAACTCCACTTTAGACATTTCTGTGCCCAGAACACCCAAATACAGGTTCAGGTCTTTGCTGTGACTGATGGCTCCCAGATTTTATCAATGCAAACTGGGGCATACTGTGAGGTGACAAGCACTGCTGGTGGCCAGAGATTTGGACACTGGTGTTCAAAATATGTTGCAAATATCACTCCATACACAAAACCCTTGACACATTGCTCCTTTATGCTGTGCCTGTCTGGCAGGACATGTCAGCAGACAAATCTGTTTTGCTTGACCTTCTGCCATCTTTCTCATCAGCTAAAGCAACACATCAAAAGGCCTTTCTCAATAAAACTTCTATCCCTGGTAGCCAGTATTAATGCCAGGAAAAGGGTGGAGAAGGGGGAATAAGAGATGAGAAATTGGAGTGTGATTCTTCTACCTCAGGAGGAAGCCAGAGAAGGCAAGCACACTAAAAAGTGTTTATTTCAAGGTTGATTGTTTCAGAATCTAATTTTAGAACTCCCAACTTAAGCACTTCCTTAAGTGAGTATTTAATGTCCTCTAGGCAGGTAGGGTGGAAGGGAAGAGAGTTTAGGTCAGAGGTGGGATGTTAATAAGAAAACATGGTATGTCAGTTTGGGAAGCATAATCGAGGTCATTGGGCCTAAACATGGAACTGAGCTGTAAACACCTACCTACCTATTCTTTAAACCCCACCCCCCCAAAAAAAACCCCCAAACAAACAAACAAAAACCAGCAAAGATTCACCCTGTTAATTCTGCAATGATAATGGGATTTATAGACATCCTGTCACTGCCCTCCTGGGCACTGGTGCTGCTCACTTCATGGACAGGGCTTAGGAAAAGGCAGAAATCTTCCAGGGAGCAGAGAACAGCTCAAGCCAAATAAATAAACCAGAGTCCAGCACAATAAAAAAATAGTCTGAAGATAGTTAAATGTGTCTGGGACACAACTGGTAGGGATGGAAGCCTACAAGGGTTTAATTGGAGAGGGTTATACTCAGACAAGAACATAAAAATATATATTAATAGTAGGGTGGTGATCAATACTTTTGTAGAAATCTCGATTTAGTTTGTGATACTTTTGCAGGCGTGGCAGCCCAAATTGATTCAACATAGTATTAATGAGTTAAGTACCAGGTGAACCAAAGAAATAATGTGTGAGGCACTGCCACCAGCTTCTCGTGAATAGGTGACAAATGTTCTTGTTTCCTCCCCTGACATGTGAGATATGGAACAATCCCTGACAATTAGCCTGAAGGTAAAGCAGCGTCACATTATTGACATTCAAGAGCAACTTCAGAGGAACACACTGCTGATGGAAACAGGATGAACTTTTTGCCCCCCAAGGAAGAGTTGCCCTTGCATGGGTGGACAACAGGTGCCAGTGCACTGAGGGGCAACGTGATGAGAAATCTCAGTCTGCACCAGCAGCCTACACTAGGCTGAAAGCACTAAAACTAATTCATATTGTGCTACAGATAATTAGTGGAACTCTCATCAATTCCAGCTTTGGGACGTTGTCTGCAGCTTGCACTCACTGCAACACAGAAGCTGTTTCCAAAATCAAAGACAGTCTTCAAAACTTGTCATACATCCAGAGTACTTCAAAATGACCACAGATTTGCTGTAAGAAGCACTACTGAAGTAGAAAGCTAATCACTTTTTACTTCATTAGTGCACCGCCCTACACTCATACAAGGCAGTGATGCCCAGCCTTGCATGGGTAGGATCAAAGGGGCAAATCCACCAGAGGTAAAGGAGACTTTCCACATTTTTAGAGCTTCAGTTTCTTTTCAAGTCTTGTATTTATCCTTTTCTTTTGTCTCTTCTCCTAAGTTTCCCTTCTTTTTATGCTGTCACAGAGAGCACAGACAGTGACCAGTTGTAGGGATCAGTTTAATCAGAATAATTCATTCACCTACTGAATGTACAATTTCTATCTCTGGGATCCCAACTGCACACCAAGAAAAACCTTTTCTGCAGCTCCCCCTGCAGTCAATGCAATTAACCCAGAAGTGTTGCTAACTTTTTCTTTAAGAAAGGTATACATTCTCTCCTACTGACATTTTTACACAACAGGGGCTTTACAAGTGTCAGAATAAAGTGTCTTAGACTTTGTTTCTCCTCAGCCTTCTGAAATAAAGCCACAGGACTGTGGTCAGTAGATTGAAATGATATTTGTCTATATTGTCAAAGACTTAGGTAATTGCATAAGTGCTTGTCAAGCACCTTTTTTTTTTTTTCTATTTTTAATTCAAGCAGAAGTTTCAAATCCTTTTACAACTGTTTGTTCCCAAACTTAGAAACACGAGTCATGAACACCTCGGTTAATAAAACAGACATTGGCAAGAGCCAGATACAGATATAAAAGCAGGAGAATGATTTTCCTCTCTTACACTTGCATTAAAGACAAAGCAATTCAGATCTGGAAGTGGTATTTGCCAACTGCTCCTGCACAGTCAGCAGCAGCCTTGCAGGCACGTGGCAGTGGCAATTTTTGGGGACTGGTTGGTTGTTTTTTCCCCTTGACAGTGGGGAAAATTGAAGGTCAGAGAGACACAGGACCTACTGCTCAGGCCTCCTTCTTTCCACAGCCTGGCAACCTGAATAGATGAAGAATAAAAATAATAATTTGACAATACCCTGTTGATTTTAAACAAAAGCCTGTTTATTTAGTTGGTTATTAAGCAGAGTTGTGTGCTGTGCTGTTCCATTCTTTACTTGTGGGTGCACTGGTTCATATGTTTCATTTACCATCATTTCAAAAGTGTACTTGGGAGTTTTCCAACAGAAGAGATGCAGTTCTACTCTGACCTCTCCCCAGCAGTTGTGTGCTTTTGGAAAAGCAATTCCATGCAGGTCTCTACAAATTTGTTGCTTAATCCATCATAAAATTATGCGTATGCAATCAATAATCCTATCAAAAGCAGCTGTTCAGTATTTTCATTCTGATTTACTCTTTATATGGTGTATATGGCCATATTTCCAACCAGCTGTGGACAGGGTATCTTTTATAAAAGCAACGCTTTTGACAAGTATTTTTTTTTAATGTATTTATGCTACCCTAACTGTAGCATTCTGTCTGTTTTTCAGAGAATTGAAGTTCTCTTCTTCATTGACCAGTAGACAAAACCTCTTTTTTCATTTACCTGAAGAGGTTTCAGGACCAATAGGCAAAATTCCCCATCAGTTCTGTTGTTAATTACAACTGACTACAACCAGGTTCTCAGACTGAAGGTTGGTGACCTTGCAATTGAAAAATAAATTTTCAGCTGTGGACAATTAACGAACTCAGTAGACCAGAAAAAAAAGCCCAGGCCTGGTCTGTTCAAAAATGATAAGAACAAAAACTCACCAAACCCAGAAACTGATTCAGCTGCAGCCATTGTTTGACAGCTCTATCATTACATGAGCCATGAATTACATTCAGTCATCACCTTGTTTATCATTTCACTGGCTGTAAATTAGCTGTACAATGGAATGAGGCTCTGGAACTGCTGGACATGTGGTGAGTGCTCACTGGAGAGCACAGCATGGAAAATCTCCCATCAGATCTGCTGCTGAGCACCCACAGACCCTGTGGGATACAGAGGAGTGAGATGGGAGGTCCCGGGTGCCAGCATGGATCAGTATCCATGAAAAACGAGGGCCACAGGTCCTGCCAAAACTACAAAACCGTGTGCTGAATGGAATAATTACTGATGGCATCACTATGGTTCCTGGTACACTTTGCTTTTCCTGGTTATTGATTGGAAATCCCTTTTACAGTTTGGGTACTGTGTGGATGAGGCCTTGCTCAGAAGGTTTCTATTAACTCCATCTATCAGAGAGTGCAGGAAAGACACTTTGCAGGCTGAGGTTATGAATTTTCCCAATTGTCACTTTCCAGCCCCCAGTTTATGTGTGAGATTCGGGCACGTCAGTGTTTTTTTCAGCTCCCCCAGTGTTGGCAGGCTGCCCTTGTGCAGTATCAGACTGCTCCTGGGGAGCCTTGCAGAGCTCTCCCATCCCTAACAAACCACCTCCAATCATCATGGCTGATGACTGCACTTTCTTTACATCAATAATACTCAGCTACACCTCCCACATTCCACAAAGGAAAACAGAAAACAAAGCAAGAAAAGAGTAAACAGTTTATGTTTTCTAACTCAGTAAGGCAGAGAAACTGCAAAATTATATTCCAGGTTTTTGTGCTGCTGCAAAATCCAAACGAACGGCAGCTGTTCCTAACTTGGTGCTGGTGGTTAGAGGTCCTAATTACCTATGCAAATTTGAACTGGTTATGCAGCACCCTCTCTATATTAATCACTGTCCAACTAATACTAATCCTGGCAGAAGAGATGATAAAGTAGAAAAAAAAAAAGGGGGGGGGGATTCTGAAGGTTAATGTGCACAGCTGTCATAGGCTGACAAGGAGGAAAAAAGGCTGGACGTGGGATTGTGCAAGTTTGTATATTCCATAGCCAGCAAGATGATATGCTTTCAGAGCCCTTTTCTTCTGGAGATACTGGCCCTGTTCCAAAAAAAACAGACTATTCCAGATAGACAGGAATAAGATGCCATAAAAAATTCAGTCTGTGGCAGGGGCTGGTTGTGCTAAATATCCTGATACAGTTTTCTTCTGGTTGTCTCAGTTCCCATTTCTCCACACTGAGTTTGCAGGTCTAAATTCAGATCAATAGCAGCAATGAATGGGAAACGTTTTCAGCTGCAGGATGTTATTATTCCTGGGAAGGAAAACAAGGACTCTGCACTAATGGGCACTATCTAAATACACAGCCCAAGCAATTAAACAGTCTGTATACATAACCACCTCAGAGAGTCTTTGCTTCATAAGCCATGGTATTGTTTCCCAGACTACAGCTACTTAAAAACAAAAACAAAAAATACCCCTTAAAGCCCTCTTTAATATATAGGTAGAAAACAGACAATCACTGGGGAAATGTGTTCTCCAAACTCGTATTTAAATTAGTTTTGTACCTCTCAAAATCGTGACATTTATTTGCACCTCAGAGCTTTCTTCTGCTCTCCTGCCCTCCCAGAAGAAAGAAAAGAGGGCACATTGTGCCCATTACTGGGGAGGGCTGAAATCAAGCGTTTACTGGCACATGAAGGAGGTTTCAGTGTTCAGTAATGAAGCGATAATCATCAAGGTAGATTAATGATTGTCTGAGGGAGTTCATCGCCTTGGGCCATTAACCCTCATGTGGTTATTAATTTTGCAGAAGACATCCTGTACTGCTGAGGTCATTACTGCTGTTATTAGCTAATGAAAGATAAAACATCTCAAGTTCCCTCTCTCACAAATTTAGATATTCACACACCCATCTCTATGTGTACATGTGCCTGATTAAATTGGTCATTCCAAAAGTAAACGGGCTAAGTGTGTGGGGAGGTCATAAGCAGGGTAAATTACCATAGACTGAGCTCTGCTCTGCCAGAAAGGCTCTTCCTACTGCCCCAGGCTGTGATTCAGCGGAGCAGAGGCAGAGGGAAATAGTAAAATCAGCTTTTTTTTTCCCCTACAGTAGGCAGAGCTTTAATCTGTAGCATCACAGAGTGAAGATTTGAAGGCAGCTGGAGGGATCACCTGTGGAGCTGCCCTGTGATGGCTGCAGATACACTACTGCTGGCAACTGGTCACAAAACAGTGTGGCAGGAAAGGCCAGTGCAAGCTGGGATTCTCTGAGACATCATTAATCAGTCAGTGAATCCATATTCTTCCACTTCCACACCTCCCACTTTAGGATGCTGTTCCATATCAGCTGAAGTCCATGCAAGATTGGTTCCCCCTTCTCTCTGGGTCATACGTTCCCACCATCACAGTGTGGATAATGGGATGGGCAGGGCCTGATTGAGTTAAACTCTGTTCTCTCCCCTTTGTAGGGTTATTTTTTTGTCTCAATCAGCTCCTTGAACCAGCTCACCACATGCTCAGCAGTGCCAGAAGGCAGCAGGGGCAGAGCTGAGCATGCTGAGATTGTGACTCAAGGCATGAACAGAGCAGCTGTAATTCAGATGAGCTTAAGCTGCCCAAGAACTTCACCCATAGCTCACTGTCAGGGAGACTCCAGCTGAATTCAAAGGGAAACTTGCAGACAGTGAAAATTTGTCAAATATTTCTGCTGGGGGAGGATGCAACCCAAAGCTGCTGATGTCACAGTTTGAATCAGTACTTTGGCTCAGAATTTAGTTTTTTCATAGTTTTTTTAAGTACCAAGACAAAAATGAAGTTTAGAGGCTTCCTTCTTTTGCAAATACTGATCTTACTCCTTGCTACTTTGCTAGCAAACTAAAGCTTCTAAATCAATAATTGAGAAAATCTGTAGTACATATCTGAAATCTCTTCTGCACTTTTTGGATAGAATTTAAAAGATCCAGCAGGTCTTTTTTTTCAATGTGACCTTAAATATTTACTTCCTGTACAGACCATAATAACAAATATGCCGTATATGGGGTCTTTTGAAAGTTAGTAACATAAAAAATACTGTGAGCCTCACAGACTGTACATGTAACTATGAATTAAACAATATTAATATTTAATATTAATGTAACACTACTCTCAACAGGCCTGGGGAGGTGATAAACTGCTCCAGGTGGCACCAAGGACAAAGCTGTCGAGGAACAAAGGGTGCAGAAATGGGAGGTTTAGGAACAGAACCAGAAGCTTTTATGGTTCCTTCTGGCATGAAGAGCAGAGATGGGGATGTGGGGAAAAGCAGGGATGGGGGAACCACCTTGGGGGGCCCCAGACACATTTCTTCCCTGAGCTATCAAGGGCTTTGCATTTGTATTCATCCCCAACTCCTCTGCAGTGCAAGGGAGGAGAGTTTAGGAGAATAGGTGTTCAGTGCTCTGGGAAGGAAAATGACTCGGTGAACCTGGAAGCTCAGTGCTCATGAAGAGGCTGTGGCAGAGAATTCCAGATGAGAGAGACAAGAACAGGCTGGAAGAAATGCTGTCAATATAAACCAGAGTTGTTTTTTATGTTGGGCTTACTTGTGATCTTCTGCTTCCAGCCTTGCCAACAAAACCTTGACCTCTGGTCTTGTTAAATCTTGGCCTTGTTTTACCATTAAACCTGCCTAATGTTCAGGGACAAGGTGAATCAAGATGAGAATTGAAAAGTTTAGCAAAGTCTCTTCTCGGAGACAGGGAATAACAACAGGGCAGGTGTTGGAGCCGAGCTTGAGAGACTCAAACCTTCAGGACATTTGGCCAACATAGGGCTGGGGTGAAAGGCAAACCCCAGAATTCTTATACACGCAAACAGTGTGTCACCTCAAAATTCCAGATGAAGCAAAAGCATCACAGAGAGAAAAAAAAAACGTTCCTCTGGGCCTAAACCAGAAGCCAGAGGAGTGGTGTAAGAAGTGAAAGACTCAGTCCAAATTCCAATTTTAGCTTTGAAAGACAGTTTCTCTGAAGATGGATATTAGTTGGTGATCAAGCAGCTGAAGGATGGCACGTTGCTTTCTCTTGGTCACTCTTTAATTGTGAGTCAAGAGAGTTGGAGTTGCCCTGCTCAGAAACACGGGAAGCAACACCTCAGGCACAGCCTGAGTTCAAAGGAAAACTCAGCACCAACGTTACATTTGTAGAAGCCAAGAAATGGTTGATACACCTGGTAAAAAAAAATCAATTATTTTGTCACAGCTTACAGTTTAGTGCTAGAATGTAGAAAGACAAGATACTTATGTACAATGTAATTGTATTTTTAATAACAGCAGAAATGAGAAAGAAGATGGTCAGCCACTAACAGACAGTTAAATAAGAGACCTCTCTATTTGCAAGCCAGTATTGATCCAAATTTAAGTCCATGATGTTCAAGCAGCATCAGTAGAGAGGTTTCACATCTGTTTGTTTTGACAAGGAAAAACCAGGGGTCCAAACTGAAATATTCCTGAAGTTCTCACCACTTGGGGTACAATTTATACAATTTATTTTTATCCCTAATAAAAGATTTAAGCAAATTTCCTTATTGGATTTTTCCACCCAATCAGCATTTTTTTTTTTTTTAATTTCATTTAATTGATTCAACAAGACCAATTTAATATGGCAACAAATTTTTTAATGAAAAAAGTCATATTCAGGGATAAAGCTGATCAAGAATCAACCCATAGCAAAAATATTTCAAATAAAACCCTAAACTTTTATTATTTTATTTTTAATATTCCCTATGCTCCTTTTTACAAACTTTTTACGCCACTCTCTCTCTCACCAGAGAAAAGTAATTTGAAATGGAAAACTGTTTTATAAGGTCAGCATTTAAAACCAGCTCAGCTCAAGGAGACTTTTGTAAATATATTTCACCAGCAAGAGCAACACAGAACTTGTTTTCAAACTCCGCTAGCAACACTCCCACTAAACATGTGCATGACCTATCACATGTATTTACTGAATCCTCAGCAGCTGTCTGAAGATAAGAATGAGGTTTTGCAACCAAAGAACTGCTTTTATTTGAGACAGCAGTGATAAATCTTGATAAGAATTTAGTCTTGGAAAGGCATTACAGATAATAAGGGAGAAACCAGTTTATAATCTAAACCTTGTCAAAAAGGGAACCTGGTTCTGGCCTTCACTGCCAATTTCTCACTCTGGAGCACCAGGAGGTTGAGCAGAAAGGCCACTGCTCAGCTATTCAACATCGGTATCTTTAATCACAACCTCAAACTCTATTCCAGAAGCAGATGCCAGGAGAAAGGCTCTGTCTGTTCACCTGTCCAGAAACCTTCAGTGTGTTTAATTAAAGTTTCTATCATGTCACATTAACTCCACCCCTCCTGAAAACGGCAAATTTTGAAAAACAGCATTATTACATATGTCTGAAGTCTGTATCTATTCCTTGTTTTTTCAGAGTAGACTACAGCTGTTAGAAGAAAAGTTGATTCTGAGCAAGACATCACCCTAATTATCAGGGATCTGCTTTTTCCTACCATTTTTATTCATTTATAACCTGTTGAAGAGCCAGAACAGCACGTGCTTCAATGTACTGAGCCTCAATCTGTTGTAACAGGAAAAGATTTCCCAGCCCCTGCCATACTTCAGCTTTGCCTCAGGTCCACTAAATGTGGTCACCAGAAATATTCTTGTAATCAACAGCCTACACAGGAGAATGTTCATGCCATTGCTTGGTGACTGGGTATTCCAGTAGCAGTGGTTCCAAAGGAAATCCCACACAGGAGCTTTGGAATTCACTGGTGATCTTTAGAGTGAGGTTTGGGAAAAAGCAAGATTATTTTTTAAGGAGATCATATTTTCAAAAAAAAGGTCTAGAATAAAAAAATAAAAATTAAATTAAAAAAAAAAACCCAAACCAACCAACCAACCACAAAAGAACCCAAAAACAAACAAAAAACCCCACCACTTTGTCCCAGTACTCTAAGAGCAGCAGTAAAAGGCACTTTTTATATTTTTGGAAGTTTGAGCTTTCATTCTTCTTCTCAATCAAACCTAAAGTTTAGTGGAAACATGTGAGTTTATTGGTTCTTTCATCTCTCAACTGCCTCCCAGCTTCATAGCAGGTTGAAAATAAACTTTTCATGAAATAATTTCAATATGAGTAAAAGTATCATACTTTCATTCTTTCAAATTATTTTACTGAGAGAATTTAACAAGAAACTCAGAATCATCAACAAAAAATACAAAGTAGATATCAAAGAGGGAGGTTAAACATAGGGATTAATTTTTATTACCAGAGAGTAAATTCTGAAGGCAGATAAAATATATTCTAGCAATCTTTTTTCAACATACAAGTCCTTTTTATAATGTCGTCACCAAAAAATGCAATTAATGTAAAAGGTGGGGAATACAGCTATAAACAAGGACAATTTCCTGTAGCAGTCTTTGAAACAAAGCTGTATTTCTGCTTTAATCCTGGATAGGTGATCTGGTTTTAATTTCTATAGAAATGAGATTCCCTTCCTTGTGGCAGAGTTGCCTGTAAGTGAACAGTAATCCAGAGCTCAGATAAAGGACTGAAGTTTAATGGGAATTTAAATAGTTTATAAAGAAAATAAATTACTCCCATTATCTGTAAATAAATGGTTTGGATTGTTCTTCCTCCTTCCTCCCACCCCAGATACGGATTATACAACACCCCTGTGGCAGAGCTGGAATCTAATTTCTGTGGAGTTTGGGTTAGAATACAGACCCCAGGAATAAAATATAAATAGACTTGTATGTACACTTTTAAAAGGACAAGGCATTCACTTCTTGATGTTAACTGATATTTCAGAAATTCAGGTTTAATACTTTAAATCAGATCTGGAAACAATTCTTGTGACTTCATTGCCTTCATTACCACCCTGGTAATTAAAAATTGCAATTTCCTCTAGGTCCTCCTGAAGCTTTGGGGTTTATTTTTTGGTTTTCTGTATTTGAATCATCAAGTTTGGTTTGTTTTTCACGTATGACTACAACAAGGCTGGGACAGCCTCCAGCCCTGAGAGAGGAGCTGAGCCATGGGTACCAGCCCTGTCCAGGGGCTGCATTCCAGGACTGGAGAGTTTCTTTTACTTCTCTGAGCTTTCCAATGGAGCAGAAGTAAATGAACACATTAAAGATCACCACTTTCTGGTAATCCAGTGTAAGAACAGAGGAATTGGCTAAATGGAGCACAATTTCCTCTGGTTTTTGATGGCTTATTTGTTTTGGTTGGATTTGCTTAAGAAGCTTTTAGAAGACTGAAATGTTAACAAAAGAATTTGCAGCTAAAAACTTATTTCCTGATAATCCTTCTGCTACTGATGATTAATACTCTAATATGCTGAAGGTTTGATCTTGACAAAATACTACAGGAACAGTACACTGAAGAATTTGCTTGAATTAAGTGCAGGAATAATCCATTAATATCACATTTTGAGTGCAGTGAATATCTCAGTTTCACACTGTTTGAGGCCCCAGTGGTTGCAATTTAGCAGGATGGAATCCAAAATCGCTGACACTTCCTTTCCCCAGGGCACAAGCAGAAAGTGTTGTTATATTGTTTGCTTGTAAATGTACAGATCTGAAGCTGAACCTAATTAAAGAGGAGTTCCAAAGCGCCTGAGACTTAAATTTTAATAAAGGCTAAAGGGGAAAGCTCCTTCAGGAGTTTTGTTGACAAACTGTTTAATTATTGATTTCCAAAACTACTTTAGGACTTGAGATAACACTTTCAAAAGCCTTTAAGGACTTAACACCCTATTAAACCAGTGGGAATTTCAAGATTATTTAATGCTGTAATCTGCATGGAAGTAAAGTTTTGTGCATAGGAACTTTGAAAAATATAACAAATAAATAATATTCGCATACAGGCACTAAATATGTATAAAAATATAATTATTTGTATCCAGCTGTTTCTAAAGGTCTATTTATAATAATTCAATGAAGGAAAGAGAAATCAAAGCCAAACATTCCAATCAAGGATTTCTACCGTAAAACCATGTCTTCTCTCTGCTGTAGTGAAATACACAGAAAAAACTCAAAGAAAATCCTCTAACATCATTTTTCACTGTTATCCAGAAAGGTACCACTTTCAGGGCTCTTCTTCAGCCATTTGACCACAAATGTAATTTTTTGATCAAACACACACAACTCAACGAATGGAGTTGTCAACAGAGGGCAAAGAAGTGGCATTATGGGTTTCCTCAGCAATGGTCTGATTTTCCAGGTGTGAAGTAATCCCACTACTCCATTTTAATTACTTTAAACTGATTTCAGGGACATCCCAAAAAGGGGATTTTATTGCATTAGTGAGGTCAGACAGTAAAACAACCCTTTAGAGGTTCAACAAAGCAGTGGTGATGACTGAATATCAAGTTGTTTACTACATTCCACCTGCACTGTTAAACCACACACTTGTAGCTAAAATTACAGGATGCAGTAAAATTTGTTCAAGTTGACCTGAAGACAAACTATTTTGGCAGGGAATACTGAACAAAAAATAGTATTTTACTCAAACCTGTGTGTACTGTGTGCATGTATAACATAAAAGTTAGGCTATTTGTAAACTGAAAAAACTTTGAGATTTGCTACAGAGTTGACAAGTTGGTTTAAACAAGGGCTTCAGCATTTCACACAGGCCTAAACTCTGTACAAAAGAGAATTCTAATCCCTAATCGTTTCTAATATTGGCTGAGAGTGATGAGTTCAAAGGAGTAAATTAGGAAGAAAAGTTACAGGTCTCGTTGCATTTGAACCTTTTGATGAACAAGGAAGCTACCCAACCATAAAACCACAGTTCTTAAAAACGAGATGAATTAATACTTCATCACCCTGGAACACCTGTCTGCTTACTTGGATGACCGTATTCTCTGGGACAGGAGGTAACTTTATTGTTATAGATGGCAAGAAATAGATAAAATAAAGTACAATGTAGTACAATCTTTAAAAGTATTGATTGAAACTCTTAACGTTCAACAGCGTTCCTGTAATCAAGCCTTGTGCTTGTTCTGTGACATGCCCTGGCACTGAGAGTTTGCATCACAAAAACAACTGACAAGCCTCAGGAATGTAACAAGACAATCATTACACCTTAAGGAGATGCAATTCCAAACACAGATTTGGGATACCTGGAAGCAGTAAAGAGCCCCTGTAGCAAATGCTTTCTCCCTCAGTCCAAAGTGCTGAGAAAGATCACCCACTACACGTTAGATGATTCAACTGTTATGAAAATACCCAATGATGCAGTGAATTCTCGTTTCAAGAAAGCAATTCTCAGAAAACTTCTGCATGGAGTTTCATAGCAGAAGAAAATGAAGTGGGACCAAGTGAGAAGGAATATAAGCAGACTCAGAAAAAGAAGTAAAATCCTTTTCCATCTAATAAGGCAGTGACAACACCTGCACATTTCATAAGAGCTGTATCATCTTGAATTTGCTTCTCAGAATGTGAGAAATGTGAGGCTCCTGCTCACTTTTGGAGCTCTCTGCCAAGCTTCCTCCTCAGCAGGAAGGAGCCATTTGTCAACCAGAAGATTCCATTTTTTGTTCTTATTTTTTTTTTAACCTTCCTCTGCAGCATTTACCATCAGTCTCACTGCATCATCTCTACAGACAGCACACTCACAGTGTCGCTCTGCTTTTAGCATTGCTCTTGACTTCCAGAAACACTGTGATATCCAGCTGTAGTTTATGATAAATTTTGCATCTGAGACCAAATGCAAATAAAAATTATAGGATTTCTCATTTTAATTAGTTTCCAATATTTAGCATAGTTTTCCTCTGTCTTTATAATACCATTCCACCAAAGAACTTGCATGTGAATTCTTTTTCTGATAGATAATTTATTCGTCTTTATATTTTCATGTATTACCTCCACCATGCCATTTGAGGTTATAATTGAGTTCAGGGTCATAATTATACTTTCACTATTGAATCAAAGAAAGAAAAAGTCCCTGCACTATGACAATTATAACTAGGGATGATTTAACTTGGGAAAATGTAAGTGATCCTTCTCAGAAATGGAGAGCTAAAGGAAATTTGCAGCAGAACACTATAAAATAAAACCATTTCACAGAATTCAAAAGTTAGGAACAAATGTAGTACCAGCCTAACCTCCCTCTTCCACTTGTCAGTCACACCCTACATCAATCGTCTTATTTTAATAACAATCCAAACATAATGAGGAGGTGATTAACAAAGCACAGAGCTCCTGTAGCAAAGCACAGAGTAAAACTATCTCATCTCAATTATCAAGCACAGGCAAACAGCAATCTCGTCATTAAGCAGGGCTCCCACTCTGCATGACTGATATTAATGTAATATTAAACTGCCAGGTGATGCTTTGTTCTATTAAATCTTCAGCAAATTCAATTTAATACGGAAAATAAACAGAGAACACATTTGTTCCCCTCGACAAACATTCGCTCTTTTCCCTTACTAAATCTGGAGTTTACAGACCTGTCTGGAAAAAGAGACAGATGGACAAGAGAATTGTTTTCCAGATGGTTGGGATGTAAATCCAGTGGAACAACCCCCCTGATGACACACCCAGTCACCCACCCTGGGCTCTTTGCTCACGACTTTTGCATCAAGTTTAACACGAGGGTGGAAGTTGTGCCTGCTGCATTAACCACAGACATTTCCCCCTGAACAATAAACATGGTTTTTTTAGTTCAATTATTTTTTCTTTGAACTGAAATTGTGGGGCAGATCTCCATCTGGCACTCTCTAGCATCATTCCCTACTTACCCCTTTACACGTGGGAAGCTGGGTGTCTACATTTCCTGTGAGGGATAAAAGGGAATTCTCATGCAGGCTACATGAGCTCCCCCACTGCTTTTACACAATTCTCTTGCATGAATTCCCCCCCTAATTTCATCTGGGTAATATATATTTCATTTCCTGTTTTAAGGTCTGCTACACCTGTGAACATTAACACATCCCAGTAGCCCACTCACTCCATTAATCAAGTGCTGAAATTGCACCGGTTAATTTATGCCAATATTTACACAGTAATTATCTCCAGCTCTTGCATCATAACATTTTACCAACCCTAAGAAGATATTTTTTAATGTATTGAAGAGCTCAGGATTTACCAGTGTGACTCAGCCTTTTCTGAAGGGAAGCACAGCACAGGACAGGTCTATCGCAGCGGGTCTCCGTTTTTAAAGGGAATTTGGAGTAATTGGTGCTTCCACATGGCCACTTGAAACAGGACAAGTGTTCCCCCCCACACACCAGTAATTAATGGGCCTTGAAAAACCGTCAGATACTTTCAGTTTCCCTCAGTTTTGGGGAAGTACAGATTCCCATTTCAACTCCACAATTAAGGCATTACATGCACCTGCTGATTTCTACCCCACCAGCCCTGCAAATCAGAGTAGCAACAGTTGCAGAAAATCAGAGAAGAAACTGGAAAAGTCACAAAATAGCAGCTCACTCATCCAGGTACCTTTTTACTTACACAGACTTTTTTACACCAAATAAACACACAAGAACCAGATGTTTACACCACAAGAAACAGGTACTTTAATGATGAATACACCTAAATCAAATTTATGTGAACAAAATAATTATTTCCCAGTACCTTAAGGGTTACCAGAGAAGGTGCACAGGTAAGACTGTACCAACAGCAGCACTGTGAACCTATTGCTTCAAGATAGCATTGCTGATATCCCTGTGCCATTAAAAACAAATCCTGACCAAAATGCTCCAAATGTGTTTAAATCACGGCTTTTCCAAGTTGCCTGATGACATTAATATAATAAAAATCAACCTTACAACCTGAAGGATTGTAAACCAGGGCATGTTCAGCTCACCTCTTTTCTTACATTGCTATATCTAGATTTAGAGAATAGTTCTCCAGAGATTTTAGGTGTAATTAATACCTCCCTTCTTCCCTGACCCACTTTTCATGCTGGAAATCAGCCTTGCTGGAGCTTGCCTCAGAGATTCAAGCCTAAAAGCTCTCCAAATCTCTACTAAAACCACAGATACTCATCAGCACTGAGATTTCTCACTCCAAAAAGCCAGAGCTTTGCTTTCTAACATGCAACGATTTTATCATTCCCATTGTAGTAGAAAACATGTCAGCTGCTGCAGGGTGTTCCAGGCAGGATATACATCTGTACATTTCTTTTTCCTCATTTACTTTCTTTCATACTGGATTGTGAGACTAATTGATGATAAACTGGGAAGGACATTTCCCCTCAAATCAATACAGCTTCTTGTAAAAAACATTTCCTGTTACGGGCCATGTGTTCAAGAGTCTGGATCTGTTTTGGGAATAAAAGTGTCCACCCAAGGGTTTTTCTGCAAACCAGCTCCTGATGCTCAAGCAGGACCAAAGGGGAGCTGCTGTTTTTGAGGGCAAAATTGCTCCAGTTTCAGGTTTCTGTTTGGGTTTTTTTTAATGCCAAAGTGTTTCTATCGCTACATTCATGCATTTGATGGACTGAAAAGCCTTGGAAACCATAAAGATGGAGAAAGATAAAGCAGCTGGGTGCAAAAGCTTTTTTTTTGTTGGGACACTTCAGTCTGAAAGAGGTTCCTCTTCCTGGCTTAAGAAGGCGAAAGGCCAAAGTGCAGTTTTCAAAATCAATGAATGCATTTAGAGCCCAAACTCTCACCAATGGAGTCCAGTACTCCTAGATAATGAATTAATTTGTGTAATGGAAATTCAAGTCCTGGGAGAGTTATCTACATGTGGAGATAGAAAGTAATTAAGAGTAATGAAAAAAAAAAAATCTTTAACGTTATTTCCCAGAATGTTAATATAGTGATTTCTTTCTGGGACCTGAAGGTAGATTAAAATAATTCACCTTTCTGAAGTTATGACATTTTTGGGATGGTTATATTTTTCTTTCAGTTGTTATATTACATTTCTACAATATGCAGTATCCTGACATTTGTCTATATCTAGATTTTATACAGTGCATTTTACTAAAAGCTCAAAGTTAAGCACACCCTTAATTTACTTTTCAGAATTTCTTCTATAACTGGAGTTATAAGCAGTATCTTTAATCCCAAAATTAAAACTGATCTGGATGTATAAAAAGAGACTTTTAACATGTAAATTAATTATTTTCTGAGGAGGAAATGGAAAAAAAAGGACAACATTACTTCAAGTTATCATTTTCTCTTACAGAAGATCAAGAAGAGTAAACAAATTTAAAATTGGTTAAAAAAATTATATTTCACAGGATCGAGATTGATTTTAGAATTCAAACAGAAAATCTTATTCTTGTAGGTGTGTCCAGAAGGGCTGCTGAAACCATAACACAATTTTTGATAGGTTGATCAATACCAGTTTGAGCAGTGATAAAACTTGCTTTGCACCAAAAGTCAATTTTGTACACAAAGGGGTGAGTTCAGGAATTTTCTAAATTATTTTTGCTATAATAAAAGTGTTTTACTCTGCCACTTCAGGACAGATCGATTGGCAGACATACAACATCTGCTTCTGTGAAAACCGGGACAGAAAATATATATAAACCTACATGCTGAGGTTTAAACAATAATCAAATGAAAGCTGCAATAAAACACATGGAGCACTTTATAACAGAATTACTTTTCAGACAATGTATTTTACTTAAATCAGAACAGTCTCCCTGTCTCTTTTTGGATGGCTCCTCTATTCCTTGCAACACTGCCAGTCTAAAGCAAGTCTGGAGTACAGAATTCATACAAAAAGGACAGGTTCTTCACAAGAGAAGGATTTTTGCTTCTTCCTCCCCAGGAAGGTGGCAACTTCTAGACCAAAGTCCCAAGCTGCAGAAACTTTCCACAATGTGAAGAGTTTCAGACACAGAGCACAGACACATTTCACATCACAGGGGACCTTTGCCAGATGTACAGACATTTCCAGGAAGAAAACTCAGGATAGAGCCATCTGTACCAACTGCATTCAGAGGAAACTCTTTTTCTTACTTTCAAGTTTCTCTGTGAATATTTAATCTATTTAACAGTGCCATGCTGTTAACATGCAATATTTCACGTGGAGTTTTAGATGGATCCCTCAGCAATTATTAAGGTACATTGCAATGTTATTCTAAGTGACATTAATTATTCTTGTAGTACTATAAGCCTGAGAAATTTTCCCCCCTTTCCAGATTTCCTCAGGGGACGCAATCATTTGCATTTTGGACCCAAAACGCAAACCTTGCCAGGCTGGAGGCAGATTTACCTCAAAAGGCAGCAATTCTCAACCATGTCATAGAAGACAAATTCCATATTTCACAATAAATTAATGGGACCATTGTTTGTGAAGGGTGAACAGAATTAGATTTTTTGCTGTTAAAAGGTTGTTCTGGCTGACAGAAGTTATTAAAAATATTACATTATAAAATCCCCAAGGTGTTTGTATCACCTGTGGAAGAGTAGGTGAACATGAATGACACGATTACCTCCATCCCCAAATAGCTCCTGTATTATCATTTGCTGGGATTCTGCCCAAGTCCATGTTTTCTGTCTCTGTGAATTCTGTTTTAATCCCAGTAGGATGTGGTCTATGGGCAGTTTGCATTCTCTGTTCTGTTTCTTTACCAAAAGAAGTCGCGCAAACACCTGCTGATCTTATGTTCCTTCAATACTGCATTACAAGTGGTGCTTTTAAATCTTAACCACAGACACCAGAAAATTAAACTACTTGATCTATATTTTTACATACCCATCATGTTAGTTAATATATTTAACTCTAGAGAGGGCCAAAATAGACACATTCTTTAAAAGTGAGAAATAAACCTTCCAAAGCCTTGTTGTCTGCAGTACATCCCATAGGAATAACACACACCTTTCCTACTTCATGCTGTTACTCTGCCTTGCTCTCACCTGTCAGTATATTAGCCCAAAACTCAGAACTCATTTTCTCTCAGCAAGAACAAGTTCCTCCTCCATTAAGCTTTTATTTTGATGTCTAGATAAACAAGTTCCACACCAGGACTCCAGCATCTTCTGAACTAGAACTGTTTTCTGTGCATTCAAGACTTAAACCAGCAGAACAACTTTCTCCTTCATTTTACTGACAATATAAATATAAGTATTTGATTTAGAGGGAAGACTGTTATTTCACCCATGTAGGCTACCTTAATCACAGAATAAGAAAATGGGATAGCCAGAAGACTACAAATAGCAAGCCAAGACAATTTTACATCTGTGAAATTTTCTTCTCGTGTTGGTTTAACACAGCCTGATTTTTCGGTGGCTTCCGTGAGAAGCTGCTAGAAGCTTCCACTGGGTCCAGCAGAGCCAATGGCTCTGAAGATGGACATACTGCTGGCCCAAGTAGAGAAGCTGGTAACACCTCTGCGATGACATATTTAAGAAGGAAATCAAAACAGCTCGCGCAGCTTTTTCCGAGGAGGGGGTGGCACCGCCACCAAGACCGTCCTGGCGCCAGGAGCGGCCACATGGCTGATGAGGCTGACAGCAGGTCTGGGGGCCTCACAGAGTCAGACCTGAAACCGCTCGGAATTTACCCCTGAGAATTTTACAGTGGACATTTTGCAGCTTCAGTGAAACCCACAGAGAAGGCCAAGAAGATAATCAATGAGAGAAGATGTTCTGGACACGAGGAGAGGATGTTCTTGTTATGGGACATTAAGAGTGTACAAGGAAGAACTTGTGGATAATCAGTAGCAACTACACCTTTGCTTGTATAGCTGATTGTTTTACTGCTTGAAATGGTCATTGTTTGTTAGACAGCCTTGCCATTGTTTGCTAAGCAGCCAATCTCAATAAGCCACTGCAATTGTGAGGAGGTATAAGAATAGCAGTAGAGAAAAATAAAAAACTTCTACGACTCTGGATTACCGCAAGTGTGTGCGTGCTTTTATGTCCGCCTCGACAGAGCCACGCGTGGCCACCGTGGCCACGCAGTCACCGCCATCTCAGCACAGCCCACGGCAAACTGTGCTTGCCTAGCTGCACTTAGCCAGCCCCACTGTGAGCAGCNCTGAAGATGGACATACTGCTGGCCCAAGTAGAGAAGCTGGTAACACCTCTGCGATGACATATTTAAGAAGGAAATCAAAACAGCTCGCGCAGCTTTTTCCGAGGAGGGGGTGGCACCGCCACCAAGACCGTCCTGGCGCCAGGAGCGGCCACATGGCTGATGAGGCTGACAGCAGGTCTGGGGGCCTCACAGAGTCAGACCTGAAACCGCTCGGAATTTACCCCTGAGAATTTTACAGTGGAAATTTTGCAGCTTCAGTGAAACCCACAGAGAAGGCCAAGAAGATAATCAATGAGAGAAGATGTTCTGGACACGAGGAGAGGATGTTCTTGTTATGGGACATTAAGAGTGTACAAGGAAGAACTTGTGGATAATCAGTAGCAACTACACCTTTGCTTGTATAGCTGATTGTTTTACTGCTTGAAATGGTCATTGTTTGTTAGACAGCCTTGCCATTGTTTGCTAAGCAGCCAATCTCAATAAGCCACTGCAATTGTGAGGAGGTATAAGAATAGCAGTAGAGAAAAATAAAAAACTTCTACGACTCTGGATTACCGCAAGTGTGTGCGTGCTTTTATGTCCGCCTCGACAGAGCCACGCGTGGCCACCGTGGCCACGCAGTCACCGCCATCTCAGCACAGCCCACGGCAAACTGTGCTTGCCTAGCTGCACTTAGCCAGCCCCACTGTGAGCAGCAGGGCAGGGGTGGTGGTGGCAGCAGCTTCTCCTTCCTGGCGCTCCACGTGCAGAGAGGCGCTGAACGGCGCCGCGGCAGCCAGCCCTGCCCGTGCGCTGGCGGCAGGGCCCACGCGGCTGGCGGCAGAAACATGGCGAGTGGCTCCCCGATGCACAACCTAGAGGAAATCAACTTCTCAGCGCTGCGAAATCCTGCAGAAATCTTTGAGCTGGTGGAATTTGTTGGCGATGGTGCTTAGGAGCAGCGGTTTTTTTCCTCCTAGTCAGAGAAAGAGGAGGAAGTGAGGACATGTGGAAAAAACCAACATGGTGACACCAAGGTCAGTGGAAAGAAAGAGGGGGGGGAGGCATTCCAAATGTCGGAGTCAAGATTTTCTCTGCAAGCCGTGGTGAGGACTATAATAAAACAAACTGTCTGCCTGTAATCCATGAGGTCCGTGGGAGGATACAGAGATCCACTCGCAGCCTGTGGGAAAAGGTGCTCATGCCGGAGCAAGTGGATGCTAAAAAGGCTGTAATCCAGGGGGAGACCCGAACAGAGAAAGAAGGCCCTTGCTTCCAGAGATAGAGAAAAAAGGCTGTTGCTTCCAGAGACAGAGAAAGAAGGCCCTTGTTTCCAAGCTGGAACAGCTTATCCTTAAAAGACTCCAGCCCATGGACTCAGTGACCCTTGTCATGGCAGTTTTGGGAAGACTGTTTTGCCCGTGGGAGGGACTCACGTTAACAGCAGGTTGGGCAGGACTGCTACTCATGAAATTAGAACCATGCTAGAGAAATTCACGGAAAACTGTCTCCCATGGGAAAGACCCCACGGCATAGCAGAAGAAAGAGTCTCTTTCCCTAAGCAAACCGAAGAAAGATCCAGGGTAATGAACTGACTGAACACCCCCATGCCCTGTCTCCCTGTGCTGTCAGTGGGAAGGAGGGAGGGGCTGGGGAGGAAAAAAGGGTGTTTTAAAGGCTTATTTTATTCCTCATTATCCTCCTCTGAATTTGTTAATAATAAATTTACTTCATACCTTTAAGTTTGAGCCTGTTTTGCCCTTAGAATATTTTCTCCCAATCCTTATCTCAACTCATGAACCCTTTGTTATGATTTTCGTGGGTAAGTGGTATTTTAACCAGTGTCAAACCACAACGCTTCTATACATCCACGTACTATGTGAGAGTCCTGTACTGTTTTTGCAGGTACACCCCCAGTACTGTGTCACAAATAAGGTTGTCTGCATAAAGTTAGGAAGCAGTTTTACACAGTCTTGGTTCAACACCTGGTGGAAAGATTAAACACATCACAGAGCTCCATAAGCAACAGGGATCTTCACAGAAATTAGTGCCCTGGTTTTGAATATTGAGGAGACTCAATGAAAGAAAATATGTTGCCTTTCTCGGCTTAGGACTAAACTAAAAATATCTGTCTCAGGGTAAACAGAGACGTTGGATATATTCAAACCCTTAGGCAAAGAAACAACTTTGAGGGGCTGGCTATTGGTTACAGCTGGGAGTGGGGGTGTTGGTATTTGACCCAAATTTGAATTTCCATCACTGTTCCTTTTTGTTTCCAAAACTTGCACCAATTCAAGTTATAATCTTGTCACAATTTCCTTGAATACAACATGCAAGGTTTAAACCATTTCTTCACCATCTTTGCATATTTCCCAAAAACCATTAGCTGGCCATGATGTGTCCACGAGAAGAAAAAGCACAGGCACCTGAGATTGCTACTGTATCCCAAATAACACCTGTGTGCTGTGCTCCCCTGCCAAAGCCCTGCAGCCACAATCCCAACTTCACCTGCTTGAGGGAGCTGCTCTTGTGCCTGAAGTGCTGAGGGCTGATGTGTAAATAATGTTGGTAGAGATGGAATTATCCTTTTGATATCAACAACGAAATTATAATTTCTTTGTTGTGGGATTTCAGGCCTGATCCAATGGTCACTAAAAACAACACCAAAGGGAGTAGATGGTTTTTGGGAGCAGAGTCTCCCATACACAGCTGGGGCTTAGACTGGGCCTTAAGGCAAAAGAAATTTTAGTGGTGCATTCTCCTTTACCCACTGGTTTGCAGCAATCCATAAGCTTTGGACATTCCGAGTGACAGTCCTGTCTCTGGAGAAGTGGTGTTCACACAGTCCCAGTTCCAGAGCTCTGCTCCAAGAGTAATCACATCCTGAGAGTCACTGAGGGGATTACTGCAACAGAGAGGGCAGGGAAAAGATAACTTGCTCAATTACTGATATAAGAATGTCAGTATCACTTTGTGTCCAACCCTTTTAAAAAAAACCTATCTACATTGATTCCTAAGAAATTTAATTTCTGTTGCTTGCTCTGGATTTAGTCTCCTATTTTCATGCATTTATATGAGATTTAAATCTGACATATTTAAAATGACCGCTGCTACATAGATGATGAAAGCAATGTATAAAATCAGTTTGAGCTTCACTTCCTGAAGTCAAAGAATTGCTGTTGTGGAGAGAAAAGGGAAAGAAAAAAACCAAAAACCCTCTTCCTTTTATCCTGTAGTTTTCATAACGAAATTGAATGACAGGATTATATTCATTGATCATACTTAGAGTACTGCTCTCAGGTATTTCGAGTCTCTTCTGCATCAGTTCAGGAGAAATTTTGAGAGAAGAAGAAATGAGCTCATTCCCTTTGACAGCTTCACTGGGGATCTGTAGGTGTCCACGAGCAGAGCTGTGCCTTTTGCCAGCTGGAGTCTGGACCTGGTGGGAAACTTTGGTAATCCATGGGACAGGAGAGATTTGGGGTGTTGTCCAGCCATCCTGGGAAAAACTTAGGCTGGGTTTATGCTGCTGATTAGGAACATGGATGTGACAAACAGCTCTGGCAAGGGGTAGCAGCATTATGGAAATGTGGATACCTCAGGATCCCATGCTCTCCAAACCATCCTCATCACAGCCAGAGGCAGCCTGGGTTTCTTTAAGGACAATATCAAGAAACACAAACCATGTTCAAGGCTCCTGATATCTAGGACTCGAGTTCCAGTTGATAACTCCATGAAGAAGTGGATGATAAACAGGGGTAACCCTTGACAGAAGTTTTAGTAAAGTATTACTTACATTCAGAGGGAAAAAAAGTGATTTCACAACACCTGGAGTGTCATCTTTATAAATTGCATATTTCTTACAGGGTATTTTTCCCTGCCAGTGGAAGGTCTAATACTAGAAAACAACATGCACCTTTTCTCATTCAAAACAATGCTCAAAGTTATAGGAAGCTTTTGCCACCTGAGAAGCTCCTTTTAAGCTGTTTACAGCAAGGCTCACCTGCAACATGAATACCTGCACCTTTATTTTAAAAATAAGTGATTGTGCCAGAATATTTCTGTATTTTTTTAAAATCTCACTTCCTTCTGTCTCAAAATCAGATTAAAAATGTATAAACAATTTTAATATCTCTTTAGATCAGAGCAAAGGTTGGAACACTGATTTTCATTTGCTTTACAGCTATTTCAGCCATTTTCTTTGTGCAAGTTCTAGAAAGTGAAAATCCTTCCTTTGCTCACACAAGCAGGATTTATATTGCTCAGCACCAGCTTCCACAACTGCAAAAAGAAAAGAGGGGTTAGAAAAACTTCCATTAAGAGCCATGACTTTTCCTTTGAACTACAATTCCATGCAGAACAGTGTTGTTGTTAAAAAGAACTAACAAAAACTGTGAACGCTACCTGTAAACTAATATTGCAAGGCAAGAATATGAACAATTAAAAACCAACAGCAATTTTCTGCTAACTGATCCTCATGGATTATTTAGCTGACCCTTAGCAAGGACAGGCTCTGAAAAGTCAATAGGAGCAGGAATTTTCATTTGGGTGATGTAAAGAAAAACTCCCAATAATATGGGAAATGGAAAACTTAGAGAGAACTGAGTGAAGAATTTTCTCTTTGTTCCAACTATATTATCCTCTTGAGTTCTCTAATAAGCCAAAAGATCATACAGGTATAAACATCTTGAAAACAGGACAAAATACCATCAGAGAAGAGTAATTCCTCAAAAAATCTTGAATTGATATTGATTTCAAATTAACTCCCCACACAAACTCCCCCCACACCCCAGTAGCAGATATTCAGTGAGATGCCACAGAAGGCAAAGAAAATCACATGGAAATGTGAAGCAGGAATTAGGATGTGCTGCCTATAAACTTAGATATATATGTATAAATACCTCAATAGGAAGAACAGAACTTGACTGTAACAAGTTCTCAAACTCCCTTTAGACTAAACATACATTTTGAATGTAAAGAAAATGAAGATTCTTATAAAATTTTCAAAGCATTAAGAGCCCACCTCTAAGCTGGAGTAACTGTGCTCGGACAAGGGAGTGTTGCCAGCATCAATATTGCTGTAGCTTGGCCTTGTGAATCCTCTGTGGTTTGGAAAAGTACCTAAAACCGCTAAAAACCACGAATGATAAAATATGTGACCACAAACAACTGCTTGACATGGCTGCATTTGCTAATGATGCAGTGGTGAGAACTGTCTGAGTTAACCACCAAGCAAAAAAAAACCCTCCAAACCACTCATAAAGAGCTATATAGATCCCATTAAAATAAACCAAAACCAATGGCAAAAAAAACCCCAAACAAAACAACAAAAACCAAACCAGAAAACAATCCACTAAAACCAAAAGTCCGTGCTAAAGACACATGATGAAAAGACCACTCTACACCCACATGCTTCCTTTCCCACCTTATCCTACTTGCAACATCCCTCATAAACTCCAATTAGGGTTTCTTTTACCTTTCTAGATGACACATTTTGCTCAGTTTTTCTTTTAATACCACTTCTATGAGCAAGACGAGCTGGTCTAAAGCTCAGTAGCATTTCTGCTTACAGGAAAAACAAACCCAAAGCTCTGCAAACAACATTTCTTCTAACCCTGGCCTTTCAGATCAGCTGCAAGTTCCTCCCATCAGAAGCAGCAAGCTGAACCTGCTCTGCAGTCTCAGGGATGCTCTTTTCTTCCTACAGCAAGTTGGCCCCTTTGTGTGCAGCTTCATTTTCCCAGGTATCATCTGCCTCCACAGATGTGCATCATTAAGACTGGAAGAATCAACAGCGATATTTCTCTGTAATGAAACATTTTTATGTGGTAAAGTAGGTATGGCACAGAAGCCATTAAGTGTCTCCCGTCAGGAACTCAGCTGCCATTAAACACAATATGGTGGTTTTGGGAAGCCTGGATTCAGAACTCACATGGAATGGTGAAGGGGTGCTGTAGGAAAATTTAGGATCCATTAGCAGGGGATTTAGGTATAACAGTTACATCCTGCATCTGTGAATGCTTCTGTGATCAGCTGAGGGAACACACCCCACGGAGAAGTCCATAAAAATTGAGCATTTCACTAATGATATTTCTATATATTTTTGTGGGCAACCTTAAAAAACTTCAAGCCCCTTTAATTAGAGATGATGCATTGGGGCAAGCCAAATGAGTTTAAAAATAAAAGGAAAGCACTGAAACTGATATATCCAGTTGTTTGTACTGAATTTCTAGCCATGTGTTTGAATGGGCACTTTCAGAAATGGATTTGGAATACTATGATCTCCTTCAGCAGCATCCTTTCAAAACATGTGACACCAGTGTGCCCACAGCATGGAACAAAGAACATTTTACTGCTCAATTAACACTGCTCAGGTTTGTTTCTTAGGATAACCAGTGAGTTTAGGGGGGCAGGTACACAGCTTTCTGTTTCGAGAGAATATATTCAGGCTTTAATGCATATGATCCAGCTGGATACAGACAGAAGATCGCATTTTCTACCTAGCAATCATCTTTGCAGGGGCTGCATGCTTTCCCCACAAAGCACAAAGATAAACTGATGAAAATACAAATTTCCTCTAGAGGATGAGGATGCTTCAGTCAAATTAACACCTGGTATTTACAAAACTTCCAAGGCAGTTATTCCTAGCTATGCACAAGTTAAACACACAAAAAATAAACGCCAGGAGTTGTGTGTGACACAAATGCTATGGTGGAGCTGTTATGGATGTCAGCTTCTGCTATTAGGAAACAATTCTTGTGATGGAAAAAAAGACTAGCTGAGTGTCTAAACTGGGGGAAAACAGAAGGGAAGAAAGCATGAAAGAAAACCAAACAAAACCACCTGGAAGTAAGAGAGACAACATAATGAAATACCATCTCTTTTCCTGATATTGAAGAAAAGTAACCAGGAATGGGAAAAATCTAATTTTTAGAGCTACTTTTTTTGAAGATTTTTTTTCTTTTTAAATAATCATTACAGAATGATTATTTAAAATCATTACAGAAACACCTCTGTCCTCATAAAACTATTTAGGACTTTGTCAAAACAGAATGTCTGGTTTTTAACAATCCCTTCCTTCCTTTTAAAATAAGAGTAGTTACAAATGTCACACTCTTCTTTCAGCCACACTTTAACAGTCCTCCAGTGCTCCTGGAGGCACAGATATGTTCAACTGCAAAACCCCAAAGAAGATCTTTCAGAAAAGAAAGATCCAAAGCTGATCAGCAAAACCCCCCAAAATTCTTAAAGAGAATTCACAAATTAATGCTAATTTGTAGACAGAAACTGCATACAGAGGCTCTGATTCTTAAGGACTTTGCTGTGCTAAACCAAAGTTTAAGTCCTAGTTGAATTGAAGGCAGAAGAACTGCTGAGGAAATGCAAGGCTACAGAGTACAGCAAACAAAAGAAGTCATGCTTCTTAATTTTGCCCGTTTTAGAGTGAAAGTACCTTTGATGGGGAGACACTTCCTCATTCATGAAATCCCCACAGCTCATTTTGTCAAGCAGTGGCTCCACCAGTGCCAGCCTTGCTTCAGCTCCTGCAAGCAGAGGGATGCCTGCCAGGACTCATTACTTCCCATTAGCACACCCTTTTCCCCACACCTGCCAGAATCCATCCCCCTTGGAGCTCTGTCCAGCTCAGTGTTTCACATTTAAAAACCAGCCTGCGGTTTTTAAACGTTGTTCTACCAGTAAAAATCGCAGAGCAAAGCCTGCCCCGTGCCTCATCCTGACAGGAGATGGAGCTTTCCACAGGCTGCAAAAATCCTCCTCTGGAAAAACAAATGAGGGCCCTGGGCTCATTTGGTGTCTGCTCACAGTTACTGCCCCTGCCAGCATCCTGTGTGACCTGCTATTAACTCCCCTCTCCACCTCTGATTTAGGGCCTCTCCACACCCCTGAAGCCAATTCTCCATGTTTTTAAGCTCTGTTTTCCAGAGTATTGATCCAGGGCAAGAGTTCAGGCCAGACCCCTGAGCTGCCCTCCTGCCTCTGTCAAATCAGCAACATCTTTCTTACACTGAGTGTGAGCTTCTTCCCACACAGGAGCACCAAACTGTCACACACCTATCTTATCCTCCTCCAAGATCAGCTATTTGACCAACCATCCCCTATAAATAAACTCATTCCCAGAACTAGCAATTTTTAATCTACCTTCAATTATTCTACTTTAAAAACGTCTTACCTTTAACTTCTTAAGGGTTGTCAAAATTGTTCAGCCACTAAGGAGGCACTGAGGCCCTAATGCCCTGAAACAGGGCAGGTATAGATTGGTATACTGGGAAGAAATCTTTCCCTGTGAGGGTGGTAAGGACCTGGTTGCCCAGATAAATTGTGGATTCCCCATCCCTGGAAGTGCCCAAGGCCAGGTTGGACAGGGCTTGGAGCAACCTGGGATAGTGGGAGGTGTCCCTGCCATGGCAGGGAATGAGATGGTCCTTAAGGTCCTTCGAACCAAACCTGTAATTGCATGACAATCCTGCAACTGAAATGTCTGGGGTATTTGGTACAACATCAGCTTTGGGGTGAGGACATGTGCCATGTGTTTGTGTTTATGGACATGTGCCATGTGTTTGTGGTTATGGACATGTGCCATGTGTTTGTGGTTATGGACATGTGCCATGTGTTTGTGGTTATGGACATGTGCCATGTGTTTGTGGTTATGGACATGTGCCATGTGTTTGTGGTTATGGACATGTGCCATGTGTTTGTGGTTATGGACATGTGCCATGTGTTTGTGGTTATGGACATGTGCCATGTGTTTGTGGTTATGGACATGTGCCATGTGTTTGTGGTTATGGACATGTGCCATGTGTTTGTGGTTATGGACATGTGCCATCCCTGGTTTATGTTACTAGGCCAGGCCATTTAATAAAGACATAAGTGAATGCAAATAGTGGCAGGATGCAGAAACACCGTTGACTGTTTTCTATTAAGAACATACAAACCAGGGAAAAAACCAAAACCAAAGACGAAACTATCCATTCTGGAGCAGTGGGGCTCAAATCAGCCCCCAAAATGAAATGCTGTCCTCATCCCATTGGCTGTTTCTGTTCTTTGCTGCTCAATCTAGTTTTTGATTGACCCTCAGCATCTGACATGTTGAACTCCTCAGGCTTAATAATTCTAATGTTTCCCCTCCACTGAAAGGCTTTATCTCACCAGGTACTGTGAGCAAACAAGTTTCAACAGGAGAACCCCACCCATCAGTGTGAGAGAAAGTGAGAAAAATGTGTGTCAGGGTAGCAGGTGTGATACCCAATGTTCTCAAGAAAGGCTGGGAACAATCTTTTTCATTGTGCCTCATGTTATGATATCTCAGCTCATTATTTAGCAAATTAATAGACTAATCAAAATTCCATAATCAAGGAGTCATATGTAATTCCATAATCAGATGTGCTACACTTTTGAAGAACAAAATGATCATACAAATACTCTCACTTTGTTATCTTTCAATCTTAAAAGCCATTCAAATTAAAATGAAAGGTCTATTTACCTCTTATTATGGAATTTTTATTAAAACATCTCACTGCTTACATTTTCTAGATGCTTGTTTTTCAAATTTTCATTCAGCTTTTTAATAAAAAAAAAGAACTTTTAACCTTATATCTCAAATAAAACCACCATGTAGCACCGTGGGGAAATACCAGCTACCCTGTGAGATCATTATGCTTAAATGCACCAAAGCTACTTAAGGAGCTCTCCTCCCAAAGAAACAAACATTTTTAAGTCATTTTACCACTTCTGAAAATTTGATGACTGTATATTCTCAAGAGGTACAACAGAGAAAATAGAATTTGAATCCCCTGATGGGGATTTTGTGTATTATTCTATTTACATTTGTGTATTTTTCTGTTTTTTAATAGCTGATACCCCAAACTAGCTGACAACCAGCATAGTCTTCACTTCTGTTGGATTGTTTTCCTTTTGTCTCTTTTGTTATAAAAAGCTCTTCTAAATAAACCAGTTTTGATTCTTGTAACGAAGTATATGAGCTGACAACTTCTAGTTTTGTTTCAAGGAAGTATTTGAACTGAGCCAATAATCCTTTTGTGAATAGTTTATTTGATTAATTTTGCTATTTCCCTGTTAACAAACTGTTTGTACAAATGGTACAGCCATAGGAAAAAACAAACCCTGCTGCAGTGGGAATAGGGAGAAATTCCTAATATATCACAGATTAAAATAATTTCTGTAAATTATTTACATCAGCTCTGTAGACTTCTGCAGCTGGAATGTGATTTCTGTACATATCTCTTCAGTGACTGAAGGTAATAAAGACTTACTTTCTAGGGGAAAAAAAAGTGAAAAGAAATTGCATTTTCATTTAAAACTGCAGATTTCTTTCCTCTTCATTTAACATCGTAGCATCACAGTTCTTGAGGTGATAGAGGTCACCTCAAGACTCAAGTGAAACCACAGTGATGATTCAAGCAAGGAAAAACAAAGCTGTTTTTTCTCCATATGTGCCATGGTGCATCACACATCATATATTGGGCACTAAACTTTTGTCAGGTTGGGGAGTCTTTAGCTATGGATTTGACCCCCACTTTACTAAGGGCTTTTCTACTTTTGCAAGTTACAAATTTAAAAGGAATATTGGCAACACTTTAACATAAATATAATCAAAATCTAAATGAAAAATTAGGCAAGAGCCACAGAATAACCTTCTCTACCAACTAAGGGTTGCATGGGCACACAAGAATTGGCTGAGTGTCCCTGCAGTCTGCAGTTTGCAGACCCCCAGTCTGCATCTCCCATTGCTGCATTTTGCTGCCTCTCTCTGCATTTCTCTTGAGGTTTTAATACTTCATTTCTATCCTATTAATTGTTCCCTTTCAGTATTTGATATTAAGTTTCTGACTATGTTAAAAACAAGTTTGTTAAGCTTCCTGGAAAAGTAGAAGATTCTTCAGCCTTAAAATCCTCATCCAGTCTCCTCCTGAGAACGCCTGGTTTATCAGAGATAACACCTACTCTTTATTCTATATAGAACCAACAGAAAGCTGAACAATAAATCCTGGATATTGAATAGCAGAATATCAAGTAAGTAAAGGTACATTTAAGGTTTAAAAGAATACAGTATCTCCTTTCTACTCAACAGGCAACAGAAGTTTTCCTAAAGATACGTGGTAGCATACATGGAGAAAAAATATGGCCTTAAAGGAAAAATTCTGTCAAAAAGGTATTTTGGTATTGAAGTGATCAAAGACTTAATGGGATACAGAGGTTTAAGTGTGCTGAAAGGAAAACAGGATAGTAATATTTTGTAAGATAGAGAACAGAGGAGAATCTATAATGAGGATTGTTTCATGGCATTAAATAATATGACAGACTGACAAAATACTATTCCCTGAAGGTAGCCAGTAAATTGGTCCCACTGGCACGATGAGAATGTTTTGGTGATGATGATGATGTCTGAAAACATTCTGGATGTTCTCAGGCAAATAAATATGAGGTAAAATGATGTTGCATTTGAAGGCAGAAGGAGTTTTGCTATTGGCTTCAAGGAGCTAGGAATTCATTCAGGAAATCTCACAACCAAACTTCAAACATGAAATAAATAAGACTTTTTTTAGAGCAGTTTAATGCCACTGCAATTTCACTTCACACTATTATCCCAATTTACATGTCTCTACACAAGGGAAAAATCATAACTCAACCCATAGCAGGCTGTACCCACCTAGTCTACATCAAGTACATTTGCATGATTTAAGTAACAAAAAGATGCTAATTATGATTTTCCTTACCATAAGGTAACATTATACAGCTCCTAAAAATACAACCTGAGTGAAAACAAACACATTTCAAAAGCTTTGCAGGAATCCAATGTATTAAAAGTAGATACTAATGGAAAGCTATAATATTTAACCATTCTCTCTTTAATTGAATCCTGCTTGGTTGATATACTGGATATCTATGATCACATGGTGTTATAATGAAGGAAGTAACACGGTTGGAATGAAAAGTTCAAATCCTAGATGCACACAGATTTCCAGCATTATCCTAGAAAGTCTTAGCTGCTTGTCCTCAGTTTTTTTATATGTGAAGATGAGATTTTATTTACTTTACAAGACTGTTATGCAACTGAACTAATGTCCACAAGAACTCTGCCTAAGGCAAAAGGAGTATTGCACAAATACACATCTTACTTAAGGAGGAACTGAGCCTTTTAAAAGGAAAAAAAATCAGGAATCTTCCACTCCAAATTCTCTTAGTTTGACATGGAAAAGATACCTGGCATAGAAGCAATTTGAGATTCACAGAGCTGCCAGCTTGATACCAGCAGGGTAATCAAGGCCCCCAACACATGCATAGTTTATATATCAATAACTCAAACACAGATTATATAAAGTACAGGAATTAAATCTGCTGATGGTGCAAAAGTGGAACCAAAGGCAGGTAAGGGAAGGGCTGAAGTCAGACCTGAGCCAAAATCAGTAACATTTAGAGAAACTCACTAGCAGTGGTTCTGCAAGTTTCATACAGAGATCCTAGAGATAACCAGGTCACAGAGAACAGTGAGGAAACTAAGTCAGATGCCACAAAATCAGAACAGAAGGTAAAATTTACAGTAGGAGCTACATGAACAAAATCCCCAAACTGAAATCAGAACGATGCTGATTTTTATTCATGTCTTGTCATTCCCATTCTCCTTCCTAGGTAAAAAGACTCAGGTGAATGTTATAGATCCTGATTCCAACCCCTTAAAGCACTCAGACCATGTAAAAAGGCTTCATGACAATTAGAATCAGCAGCTCAGATTTCTGTTTGGAAATGAGCATCCATAATGACAATGTTGGAGGAGTTGAAATAAGCCCATGACTTCCCTGGGAATTTTGAATGAGAACAAATTGCAGGTTTCAGCCTGGTAGATTAGAAGATTTGAGGCTGTAGCTCCAGCTGATGCAGAAATTTATTTTTATCAGCTTTTGTGTGCTACTTTGCCTTCCGCTTCCAGATTGGTGCATTGTGAAAAGCAGCAACACCAATTACCTTGACACCCTCACTCATCTGGGGCAGCACTTCCATGGCAAGTGCCACTGCCTGAGTGTTGGTAACAACCAGGGTGAACCCCTGAATCACTGGCACCTCTGCAGCCCTGATCTGATTTATGGATGGGTCAGTGTGTAACCACTAAACACTGGGCAGGGGCACGGTTCCTAATCTGAAAGGCAACCCAAGCCCAAGAAACACCAAAATGCAGTTCCACACTTGGTGCTGGCGGCGTGTGGAGTTACAGGCAAGAAATTCACCCATAATAAAAATCAATAGCACTCGCAGTCCCCCGTCAGCGAGGCACTTTTCAATATTTAACCTCGGTCTACTCCCACTTGGGTATGATTTTCATAATTACCTGCTTTGGCTCACTCTGCTCCTGCTGAAATCAATCACTGCTTTCCGCTGACTTCAGGAGGAATGGAGCTGGGTCAGTGCTGAAGTCTCTACAAATTGCAACCTTACTGCATAAAAATTTTAAAAAATTTAACTATTCTGTGTAAATCTATTGAGACCTTTATAAAACTGTACTACAATTCTTTTCCTAAGGACTCTGGAATTCTTTTAGAGACTGCAAAAAAGGGTAATTTTGTGTCCTTACATTCCCCAACAAAATTAAATATTTTGCAAACACAGAAAATATACTAAAGAGTGTACCAAGATGATATTTTCAGCTAATTTAGGTCAATCACTCATATCAGTAATGTTGGTTATGCTAGAAAAGACAAATTTGAAAAACACAGGCAAAGAATAAAGAATAATATGGATATTATGCAAATAATAATTTCCCCCAAAATGTAACAACTCTAAAACCTAACCTGAAGCCATATTAATCCATTCCTCATAAAGAAGTGATGTAGTAAACAGAATAAAACTGGTAACAATGATACTCTCATTAGCAGACCTGGGTAGGAAATGATACAACTTTTCATGTTGAGTTAATCTTGTCTCGCCCCATTCATTTATTCCTCCTGCTGAGGAAGAACTAAAATCAGTTTGAGGCAGATTGATCCCATTGACTTTGGGTTAAATTAAACTTGCTGTAAAACTACAGTGGCGAAGCGCAAGTCACGGTGGCACAATCATCAGATGGACACTGATCCAGGGGGTGGGTTCTCACGTGTGAAAAAGGCTAAAGCTGATCAATAAAATGTAAATAATGCTAAGATAGGGAATCCAGGTGTTTGAGAGGGATCACACAACCATATAAGACTTCAGTCAAGGTCAGCACAGGTCCAGGACAGTACTGAAAATGAGGGGCTTGACTGCTCACCCCTCCTCATCCCCTCTGCTCAGGAGCTGATCAGCATGTGGGGATCTCCTTACATTCCCCGAAAATCAAAGAAGCATCAGTCACGGGAGTCCAAATTGCTGCATTTCCAAGTGTGGTGGTTTTTTGGGGGGTCAGTAGGTTGTTTGCTTGTTTTATTGTTGTTTTTCAAAACGTGTTTGCTTTAAGTGAACTCCAAGTTTTTTTGTTTGAGTGGAAATTGATAGGCACAGACACGCTCATCTAAATGAAGGCTGTTGGGAGCAGAGCTGTGCACGTATCTGCAGAAATGAATTGAAAAATAAATCTTTCTAATTTCCTCCTGCCTCTTGCTGTTTGTCGCTATAACTCAGAGCCCTGACTGCTCCTCACAAGTGTGGAGAGGGACTTGCTGAACTTTAATTTCTCAGGAGTGACAACACAGAAGTGCTTTGCCAGTGACCCAGACTTGCAGAGCAGTAAAGAATTCACTTCACAAACTTGGACCAGATGGTTGCATGTCAGAACAAGGTGGTACAGCTTTTCTGGAGCAGAAGGGAGAGCAGGAGGTAAGGCACAGTCCAGACTACTACTGAGCAACCAGATCCATGAATGAAGTTTAGCTCATGTTTTCTACCCCCAAAAAATCAGGATATTTGGGGTATTTAATAAATTTGAACACATTGTAAGATACTAATTTTTTTCCCCTTGATTTTATTCCTTTTGTGCCATATTCTCTATTGCTCTTTAAGAGGTTTCCTTGCAGTGCTGACATTTAGGGTGACATCTCACTGCACAGCAGTGGGGACACATCCTCCAACCCCTCAGTCATGGATCTGGCAGCTTTCCTCCCTCACCCAAGTTCAGGCTCCCTCGGCCAAACATCATCAGAAATTCCCTTGTTTCAGAGCACCTCCAATTGTGCTGTGCCCACCCCAGCTCTCACATTCCATTCCACTAGTTTAGCACTTGCCTTCTTAGCAGATTACATGATCAAAGCAGAATTCATAAGAAGTGGGCTATTATTGAATTGTTTTTTAAATATAAACACACTCATATTTTACACACCAACACACCCTAGCAGATGAAAAATTTTGTTTAACTACCGCTGTTCATGAATCTTAACTATATGAGGCTTTTAGCATAGTAAAGACAAAAGCTGAAGCAAAACCAAGTCAGCAGGGCTTTTCCCTTCTGGATTGCACAAGAACAGAGACCTCTTTGGTAATAAATTTTATTTTGACAGCTGCTAAAAAATTTACCAAGCTCGACAGCATGCACAGAATGAAAAATAGGACAGAGAATTGTGTGGGTTTCCCTGCTAATCTCAAAGAAAAACTATGTATTTTAAAGAAATTATATTTAATTATGTTTGTGTGGTAAACTTCAAGTGATAGTTTTGCTGTTTACATCCTGCTCTCCCACAGATACTATTTTCTGTAGTCATTCTGTAGACAATGTATTCTGAAGAATAAATGAGGGCCCAGTTTGAGCAGGCTCTGGGTTGTATATGGAATATAAAATACACTATCTAGTCAGGAGAAGTAACTTCTCCTTTTCAGACTAAGAGAAAGCAGAAAAACAGTGCTTTGATGATTCCTACAATGAATCTGGAGAAATGACTCTGAGGAATTCCAAGCTTCTCAGAATTTCATGTTCAGCTACAAAACGTTAGCTTGATTTTGAACATCTATGGGTTGGAATCCATCTCACTTTTCTCCCTAATGCTTCCAAAGTGCTAATGGCAGCACAAAAGACTCCGGTGGTTCAACACAAATGAAAACAAATGGCAGGAACTGTGCCCAGGTAGGAACTGACACTGCTGCACATCAGAGGGGAGCCAACTGTTTACTCTGCTGGTGCTCAGGGCCCGTGGCTGCACTCATTTGTTGGACCCACATTAATATTGCTGATCTCATCCCAGAGCCTTGGCTCTATCAGATCTGGAAGGCAATAACCCCATGTATTGTAGGGAGAAGGTGTAATGTGGAGTAGCCTTAAATGGGATTGAATGAAATGCATTAATTTTGCATGGCTGGAATTGAAATGGGATTTTGCACAGAAGAAAAGGTGGTAACTCACTGCTGTCCCAAAGATCATACATGAAGTGACAGGAGAAAGTTTCTTCACTACGTAAAATACACCTTTCTTAATTTTTCATCACCTTTGAAACATCACTTTCCTTTGATGCTTGTTTGGGTTTTTGTGTGCTCAAAGTGAAACATTTTAAAAGAATTATGGCTGCAAAGAGGCATCCTGAGCCATATTTCTGTCACACCTTAAGAGGGCACTGCAAAATGCAAAGGGACACAGGAGGAATGTAGCAAGTTTCTTGTCAGAGAGTTCACAGGAAAATTTAACTTTTAATCTTTAAGAGAGATTTGTTTTCTGGCTGATAGGAGATAAATCATACCCAGCACTACAGACCAAAGCATCCCAGATAGCTCATCTGAGCATCTAAACCATTCCTCATCTACTTTCAGAAACTGATAATTAATGGCGTATAAAAATTCATTTTACTACACATGCAAGTACTGTATATTCACTTTATCTCATCATGAAAAATTATTGTTTTCAACATCCCTCAAGGATGAAAAGTGTGTGTCCATGAACTGCTATTCCTTACTAAAAACATGCTAAAAAATGACAATTTCCTCAGATCCCACAGCAAATCAATTCAGTCATACTTGTGGGTTATTCTGGAAAAATGACATCTTGAAGACTTTTTTCTTTTAAAATTAATCAATTTCTTTAAAATCTTATAGTGCAAAAAAAGTGATGATTTTATCAAATAAGCTTATTTCTCACTTTCTTAAATGTCTGAAGTTATCAGTGAATGAAGGAAGACTTTACAATGTATTTCCTCAAGCAGTTTCTGCTGATAAAGAATTATCTGAAACAACTCTTGCAAAACATCTAAGACCCATGTATTTTCAGAGGATGAATTGGATTATCAGTGAAAGACAATGTGTAGAACAATTAAAAAAAATAAAGTTCCTCTAACACACTAATTGGAAATGTTCACAACCTGGTATGGTTTCTTTTTTTTCCTCCCCCTAAGGCTTCCTTCATTTCAGGAATGTACTTCCAGCTAAGAAGAAACCATTTAGGACATTTAGCACAAACCTTGAGTTCTGTGCTGCTGCGTGGAAGGATTTTGTCCTTAGTGCCCGTGGAGTTTGGTTATTTTGTGCCTTTTGTTTTGCATTTGTAGTGCCAGACCCTGAGGAAACTCCTGGGAGCATCACTCTACCTCAGCACTGTCCCAGCTGTAACTGTGTTGTGGTCTGTGAAGTAGGAGGCAGAGTATTTTTTTCCAAATAAAACCACCTTTCAATCTTAGTCTTGGTGTTTCACAGATTTTGGGGGTGGCAACGTGTTCTGGAAACATGAACTCCAAAATGTACCTTTTGTAATGTGTGTGAGGGGGTCATAATTACTTGGGATTGAGACAAAAAGTTAAAAAAAATAACGTCACGTGCTGTAAGAAAAAGATAATAAATCAGTGGGCAATTTAAACAACCAGGGCTTAAGGACCAGCAACTGGAAATTCTAAGTGAATTTAGGAAATTAGCATTACTATGAGCAACATGGCCTTTGAGATGGTGTAAACAAGCAAACTAAAAAACCATGACTCTGAGACGGAAGGAGAAATAGGAAGGGAAACCCCAACATTCAAAGAAATGAAGAGAATTTGGTGTTGGACATGAAAGAAGAGCCTGGGCTGTGTGAAATGGGTCGATCCTGTCAGGCCAGCACTCTGTGGACAACGTCCCATGGACAAGAATTGATGCTGCACTATTTCCTTGGGTGCCTGCTGTGCCTACAATGACTCCTGGCCCAGCTCTGTCACTGGTGCCCACACACCATCAGTGGAGGGGGGGCATTTTGTACATGATTCAAGACCCTTAGGAGTAAACCAAGAGCCCTAAAACCCACCTTGGGAAGGGAGGACTTTCCTGCAGAGAGCCAGTCTCATCAAACTGAGTGATGGGCAGCAGTTTGAGGCATTGAAGTGAAAATATCGTGAGACAAATTGTTCCCAAGGGACTCCCACAACAGTTTTTGACATGAGACCATACAGAGCACGTTTCTGAGCTCCTGTATCACTGCACCTCAGGATTCCTGGGCTCAGAAAACAAGCCTGTCTGGGGGATAGAACTCAAGTGACAGAGAAACCAGTGGCCGGCGAGGTTCATTAATCGAAGTCTGCTTTGCTTTCAGCTTTTGGGTGGTAACCACGGCTCGAGGTCACCTCTGGAGAACTTAATCTTATAAACCCTGACAAGCACATATCTTGTCAGGGCTAATCTCTGCGGATTTGGGCACGTTATCCATTACAGCTGTTATCCAGCACAATCATTCCCCGGCAAAGCACACCAGAGCATCCTCGTTGGTGCACACACAAACTCAAGGACACCATCTGCATTCAGGCTGGACATCAGCCAGCCCCAGGAGTCAGAGGCAGAACAGTCCCTGTCTGCAGCAACAGGCTGTTTCTGTGCAAGTCTGTAAGTTCACAGTTACACAAGAAAACTCCTAACCCAACAATGCTGCTGAATACAGAAGGATTTCTAAGTTATAGATCTGTGACTCATGAGAAAAATCAATACCTACACATAACTTAATTTAAATCTTCTCAGCGTGGAATATGTAATTTACAAGGAGCAATTCCCCTATAAAAACAGACACTTTACATCAACTATAATTTTTCCACATTTATTCATTTTTATCGTAAGCATTATTTCTCCTGTATTTTACACGTACCTGTAGGATCCATATATATACATATATTCACATACAAATAGAAACAAGCACAATAAGAAAATCCAGACTAGACATCTGATATAATAGCTTTTCCTAATGCTCACCACTTTCCCAAGGAGAAGGAAACGTTTTGAGTGTGTTTAACTCCCTCTGACATCAGCTTTTATTTATTTCATCTGGAGGTCAGTGGGAACTGAGTGCCTTCAGCAGCCTCAGAAAGACATTTAGCATTTTACAGGGCTGTAACTTGTAGCTATTTATATAATTCAATGGGGCATATCCTATAAATTCCAGTGACACTAAAAGGGACTGCTCTTGAGAGGTGCTGATGGGCAGCAGTGTTGGTACTTCTGCCCCCAGATTTGTGCTGGCCCAGCCTTGTCCCTTCCTCTGTCCCAGCTCATACACTAAGATTCCAACTCCAAGCACCTGACAAATGTACCAGCAAAGAGACTCCTTTCAAAGTGACCCTACGGAATTCAACAAGGATTTGCGACCCTGCATTTTGGGATAAAATAGATTTATGATCCTTGAAGATGTGTCAAAACTTCTGTAAGCACTGGTAGCTGATGTGCCCCAGGTCCACGCTGCATCCATGCAGTCACAGCTTCCCTTTTCTGTCTGACTCCCCTTCCAGACCCAACACCTGTGTTCCTGAAAGGCTGGAAAAACTTTTCTGCATTCAAAGAGCAGAATATTTCTTAAGTTCTTTTCTGCTTTTTAACTCCCTTGGGTCATAAATTGTACATGGGATGATATTGGCACAGAAGAAATTCTTCCACTTTATGGTCACACAAGGCCTTTATTGTGAAAGAACAGCTCTTAAGCAACAGCACATACAGGAATCCTATTCCAGCATCCTAAATTAAAAGGAAGGGTGATGGTGGTTGTCAATTACAGGCATTGCTTTTGCCCTTTCACTACAGGCTTCTTTATGGCCACTGAGTAGTGGAAGGGCTACAAAGAATCCCTCAGCAAACATCTGGAAATTACATTTTCAACCTAATGGAAGTCCCCAGCTCTGAGAAAGCAGTTCTGCTCCTTGCAGTTGGGAGCAGCTCCTCTGTCAGGCACCTGCTCTTCTGGAGACAGAGCTTTCATGAAGGTTTAGCTGCACTGTCAGTGATGAAAAATGGCAAAAGAGCTGTTCTGGATTTACTGTGCTGTGTCTGCAGTGTCTCTGAACAAGGTGCTGAAGGGGATGTGGCAGGTAGGAACACAGCACTATTCAAATAATTGCTTTCTTAGTAGAAGGAAAAAAGTGTTTTGAGGACACAGCTTATCTAAATTATTATTTTGGTTCAGACAGCCTTGCATTTCATTGCCAATTAAATTTTACAAATTTAACAAATTTTAACAGGCTACAAACACCAGATCAGCAAAGGAAGGGAAAAAAACCATCAAACCACCAAGACATTAAATAGTTCCTTCTGTTTAAAAATAAGAATGATTGAATAATGAGACTGATGCCTACATCTTCCAGAAGCAAAGATTTAAGTCTTAGATTTATATGGTAGTAACAATGGATCATACTCCCAGGACTGCCCAGAAGCACAGAGCAGCCTTAACCAGCTACCTGTGGATTCCCCCTGAGTTACAGATTTCTCCAGACTGAGAAAATTGTTTTGACCCTCCCAACATTTTTATTTTCTTTTTTCCAATTTCTTTTTTAGTGCACATAGTATTCTTGTTTCTGGCATTTCTGTTTCTCTCAGAGAGAAAGGGAACTTGTCAAAATTTATAAGTACAAAATAATTCACATCACCCAGACTGTCCTCCAAGAGAGACAGTATGTGCTTTTCTCTGAATATAATGTTTAAATTTCAGCTGATTTTCCAGCTGGATTTATATGTGTGTGTCTAGATATATTTTTATTATTATCATCTCTCTTGTTTTTTTTTTTACCAAGGTTGCTAGGCTAAAATGTTAAGAAATCAGATATCCTTCATGCACCTGTGTTGAAGAACAAATGCAGTAGCCTGTCTTCCTCAAATTGTAATTCACCCCTTTGTTGACACTTCCATGGCACAAACCATCACCTGATGCTTTCTTTGGACCTTTCCTGGAGACCAAGAACAGATTCGTTTAAAAAACTTTCGTTTTTCCCCTTCTGTGATGCCTCTGTTGCTCTTTAGACAACTACAGTTTAATAAAATCCTTTTGCCTACCTGAAAATCCTTCATCTCTCATTTACAGCTCCTGCACATCCTGACCTGCACTGAACATTTGAGTTAAAACTATGTTTGCAGCCCTAGAGAAGAGCTTAACAACAAGAGCACATCCAACCTGAACAGCATCTCTGAGGTATCTCCTCCTATCATTTGAAAAACTTCCACTTAGGTACTTCTGGGTCTTCAAATCGGTTCTCCAAAATATTTAAGCTGGATATTAGAACTATAATAAAATAGGTAATATGCCTGCTGTGCTACAGACAGCACATTTAATTAGTCTCATACATCACTGGACTGAAACCACATCTCCCCAGGTGAAATGTGCCAGTCTTTAGCCTGATGAGGTTGGTGAATTTTTCCTTTTAAAAATCACCTGGATTTTTAAGAATGAATGAACATTAGCATGTTTACCTGCAGTGCCTCTTGCTGATCTCAATGGCCATTATATGAAACCTTTTATGAGAAGCTACACGATATAGAACAGAAAGAAGCAAAGAAGACACAAAATAGCAGGAAAAAATGTCAAAATAGTAACACAAGGCAAAAGTAGTGTTCAAACATTAGTGTTTGGTGAGTGTTGGATTTATTTTAGAACAGAATCTCCAAGAGTTTACCACAAACACCCCTGCTGTCCTGAACCCCATCCTCTAGGGTTTACTTTAGAGTAAACAGAGTCGATTGCAAAAAAAGAAATGGAAATTATCTGATGTAATGTAATATTATTATTTTAAATAAGTATTAAGGCATAAGCAACTTCTGAAGTATTTCTATGTAAATGAAGCCTTTTAAATGCTTTTCATGGCACTGGTTGAATTCATGGCCATCCTCTTAGTGTTTTGCAAAACCAAGAGGCTGCTTGACTTTGGAAAACAAGCCTCTGGAGCAAGATGCACCTAAAAATATATATATTTTTAAATACTTTATTATGCAGTTGAAGTTGTCTGTCTTTTTCAATACTGCACTTTGAGAGGTCAGACCAAGTTCAGACAGCAATGGAGCAATTCCCGTTGAAATACAGGTGTCCTGGTGACCCCATCACTGTAGAGCTTGCAGGGGAATTTAGGGAGCATGAACATGAGTGAAAACACTGATGTTAAACTAATACTGAAAGCATTGAAAATGTTCTGCTTTACATTGCTGGGGGAAGCCCGGGAGAGGTAAAGGGCCGAGAGTTATGATCACCTCAGCTGAGAATATGCAGTGTTTTTCACTGAAATCACACTTTAATATCAACTTTTCTTTTCCTAGTTTTCACCTAGGATTACCAGTGCTTTTTATTAGTTTAGAGTCTTGTGGGTTTACCCAGTAATCAACTCTAGAGCAACAGATTCCTGCCAAAGGAGAGCATGTATTTGCCCAAGTGTGTTAATTCTGGGCTCATGGAAATAAAGGGGAGTTTTGCTGCCCGGAGCACAGTTCTCTGACAGACTGCTGCCTTTTGACTCTGCATTGGCCTATCAATATATTCAATCACAAAAAGTAATTAGTGACACCTTATTTTTCAAACAGACCTTTTGCCCTGTATCCAGCTTCTAGAGTTAATTATTTTACTGTGAGATTACAGGAGTATGGTAATGCTGCATCTTAATGTCTTTATTATCTCCCTGCCAAAGAAGAACCTGCAGGCCCCAAGGAGAGCAACTGGAATATTTCAAATACTGCAGACCTGCTTACAATAAAAGCTGTTTTCTCTGGGAACAAGGATGCAAAGTTTCTTCAAGAACTTTATTGAGGAAAAAACCTGTCAAGACTCACAGCTGCACTAGGACAGAGTATTTTCCTTCAGTCCAGCACAACAGCAGAGCAAAAACTAATATAGAAAAACACCTGCTTAGTCAGTAGCTTCAATTTACAAACCTCTCTTGACAGAGGGACTTATTCTGGAATGTTGCTCACTAAATATTAATTTCAAGAGGGAAAACAAATGAGTAAAATAAACTAATACCTTAAAGTCCAACAAAATAATCAGGAGGACATAGGTTACTCTGTAGCACTATGATGTAATAATCTGGTCTGACTAAATACATTTCTCCTCTTAGGTTGTTTCAGAACACTGCTGCTAAATGAGATTTTATGGTCCATGCCAAATATCTTCATATCAATTTTCTTATTTCTAACATGAAATTATAAAAAATATATTTTTCTCAGTATCTGAAACTAATTCCCTTTTACAGGGAGAAATGTGAATAAACCCAAATATTAGTTATGTAAAATTACTATTTATCTTTAGTCACAAAAAACCTGACATTGACTGCATTGAGTGTCCTTAAAATAAGATTTAACTCTGTATTGGAAGTAAAATTGCATCTTTAAATTATAATAGTGTACCATGTATATGGAAAAATGGTTGCAAGACAATAAAATGGCTAAACTAGGAATTGCAAACTCTCATAGTGAGTATGAACACACACACACACCCAGTTTGGATCACAGAATATTCAACAAGAAATTCTTGTCTTTGGAGTACAAACATCCAGGATCCTGATTTTCACAGGTAAATTTGAACCAGTGAAATCAACTGAGCTGGCAAAATTAGTAAAATCTGAGGATGTGAACAGCCTCTGTGAAAATAAATCTTGCTCACATATGGAGAATACACATTTTGAAAGATATCCCAGTGTTTTGACAGCATGAGCTACTGTTTGTACATTTTTTTCCCTCTTTCCCGTGGAAAAGGCAGCAATAAACGTGCAGTAATAAACCCTAACACCAAGGTGTTCTCAGGAATAACAGATCATCTGCCTGGCTATGAAAATAAGCTCGATTTAAATGCCTTGCTTTTTTCCTGCCAAGCAAATGATGCTAAGTGATTCAATTCTCACATCCATTTACAGAAACAATTATAAGAAGCAATAGCATATAAATCTCTTAAGCCCCAGCGTATCTTCCAATCCTGATTTAAAAAACAAATGCCTGCCTTGTGAAAACCATGTTTAATAATTCTTCTTATGGGCACCGTGCAGGGAAATGAAAGAACTGTAGCTTTAGGCACATTTTGAACAGTGCTGTGTTTGCCTGTCTCCCTGAACAGGAGTTTTAAAGTACTGAAAATAAACACAACATCAGCATTTTCTCCCACTTCAAATTTTGCAGCCAGCCGAGGTTTACCTTTTATTCAAATGCGTTGTCAGGGGACAGGGGAGGAACAGATGACCTGTGAGTCAATAACAAAAGTTTTTTCAAAACCAGCTAAATATACAAAAGTTAAGCCTGAACCCATCAAATGCAGTGTTTTGGTTAGAAAATCTCTGAAAAGAAGAGGGTGGCAAAGGTAAGTTATACGTAGATGAAAAGAAACTCCATTTCCAGTTCTTGTCTCTGGATTGTACAGCTTTTGTTCTGGTACCAACAGACATCACCCACCACCAAGATCGTGCGATGGTAAGCATGCTGCAATTACTTCATAGGTCATACGGAGCTATTAGAGAGAATTTTTGTATTAACCACTGCCTTTGACCCAGCACATCCAGCCCTTACTGAGAGAAAGAATGACCCCTGCCCTCCTACATCCAGGAGCATCCAGCAGCTGAAAATACACTGGTTTTCATGCAACTGGAATATGCTCTAATTAAAACAAAAATCTGAGAGGCTGCCTTTAGGGAGAGATATGCTGGGAGGATGAGGACACACTTTTGATGTGCAGACCTCCTGCCAGAGCCACTCAGAGACAGTCTCCCTTCCACATGCAAATATCTGGCCAAATTCTGTGCAGAAACCAGCAGAGCTTCACCAGCTGACAAAGGATGAGGCTTTGTCACCAGTGTCTGTGTAAAAATCCTGGCAACTTCTCCCCAGTGTTTCCCCAGAGATTCTTTGCTTTCTGGTTGTGCTGTGTTCCTGTCCCTTGTCTGAGACTTTGACTTCACGTTGATTTTGAGTGGATTTGCAGATAAACACATATATCTCTTTGTTTTGTTATTTTTGCTTCCTCCAGGAGCTCGGCCAGAAGGGCTGAGCCCAGGAATGTGTGACCATGAAATGGCTTTGAGAATAGGCGTCGTTTCCATTTTACAATCCTAATGAAATAGAGGCTGCTGCTTACAGGAATACAGAAAAGTGAGTAGACCCACCACCAGTGCCTGACAGCATTAGATGATTCTGCTGAAAAATTCATTATCTTTTCCCAGGGACTACCTGCAAGTGCTTTCTCAGGCTCATTATTAAATACAGAGCTTGCAGAAGTTATCGTGTTTCATACACACCATAAATGTCATTTAAAAATCACATCAAGGGTGTGGATGAGATTTTCAAGGTGAGATTTAAAACCCTAATGGAAATGGAGAAAGAATTTAATCAGTCATGGCAAACCTGTCAAACTTCCTATTTCACTATCTGCCGTGTACAAATATTCATAACCATTGGTTAATAGATGAACTCTAACATACATTAAAACTCAAGTGCTGAAATAGATGCAAACACACTTAAGGTAAAATTTGCAGCAGGATACGCCTCTGAAACTCCTTTTTTAGGCTTTTTGAATGCTTGTATGAAGGGGTCCTGTTGCTTTCAGTTCTCTATTCCTAATATACTGAGACAAGAAATAATAAATTTATTTCAGCTTCCAGATTATTCCAAGCAAGCAGAATCAGTTTAGCCTGTGGTTTTTTCCCAATACTTAATTAAAATTCTGTTGTAAAGAGAACTATTTTCTCTGTAATACTAATCTTGTTTTATTCTCCCATTTGAATAGGAATAAACATCATAAAGGCTATGATTAACTAAATGCTGAAGTTTTCTAGCTGGTGGGACAAAAATATATATTCCTGACACACTTTAATTTAAATGTTCCATTTGGTGGTGGTCCTGTGTAGCTCCCTCAGGACCAATTTAAATTTTGCCACATCCTTTCTTTGAAGGGTGTTTCTAAAATGCTTGCAGAGTTTACCAACTCATTCAGCTATTCATATTCTATTTTTCTCTCTCAGCTTTTTGAAGCTTTCCGAAAGACTTTCCAAACAAGGATTGATTTCAGAGTATCTCAGTATATCTCAGGAGGTACATCTGCTGCTTACTTTAACATCATTTCCAGTCAACAGAAAAAAACACCCATCAAACAGATGTGGAGACAAGGAAAAGAAAAAAAAATCCATCTCAGAACATTCTCTAGTGTTTCCTTCCTGGAGACTCAGCTTTCCTCACGTGCACAGTGCATTTACACCTGGAGAGCATTTAAGACACTCTCATGCCTTACTTTGCTATTTTCAGAAGAAAATTTCTGAAATCTAAGGCAAAAATAAGAAAGGAACAATGAGAAACCCCTTTACGTAGATAGTAATATGCACACAGTTAAATAATTTCTTGTTTGTAGATAGGAAGAATTCATAAACAAATAACAGCAGAAAGGTGAACTGTTTCATCATTTGCTCTAAGCACGTTAAAGATTAATAAATTAGACATAAAAGCTCATATTTGTTCAAGGACAATGGAAAGGGGAGATTATAAATAGCCACAAAATCACGAACAAACGACAGAGCAATTTGCTGAATTACATCCATGTAAGGCACAAATCCCACATATTGTGGGTCTCCTTTTCCCTTTCCAGAGATATGTGGCCAAACAAGTGTCTCCCAGTCCTTTAAAACTTTCCATTGCTTTTACAAAAAACTCCAGAAAATTCCTCACCTGTGCACGCTGGTAGAGCCTTTACACCTTTATCTCTCCATCAGAAATAAAATCAGTGACTCACACCCTCAGGAAATAAGGAGGAATACAAAGGATGGAAGGCTGGCATGGTCCAATCCTACCCTGAACTGTCAGAGTCTTCAAAAACAAAAAGATGTTAAATTATTCCTCAGGAAAGGTGCTTGGATGGTACAAACAGCTCTGGTTTCACAGTGTGCTTGCACTTCCCTGCTAAATGCATTTTCAGGTCTGAACACAAAGGCTGCCTTGAGAACAGACCCCACCCACTCCTCCTGTCCCCCACAGAAAACTGTCACCAGGACACCTCTACACCCCTAGGCCACCTGGCATCCAGCCATCCCTCCAAACTCTGGTCTCCTTTGGCAGTCTTGTCCTGCTCCCTTTGTTACCTTTGTATTACCTGGCCTTGGAAGATCACAGGTAACTTCGTGCTTCTTTAAAACATCTATCAGCTCTGCCTCAGGATAGCAGGACAAAATCCAGTTGGACTCTGGTCACAGCAGCATGGTAGCCCATTCTTACTGCACCATGATCAGGAAGAACCACTCTGGAGTGTGAAGTTTTCAGAGTTAATGGGTCTATAAGCACAACTAAAGCAATAGCTGCACTTTGTGTTCATTTTATTTTGACAGCTGTGCTTCAGCTGTGATTATACTCTGTTCTGTACTAGGAAATGTGCTGTCTGCCTTCTAATGAACTCTTCATAATCAAAAACTTCAACATAAGACCCAGCAATTAAATATTTGGAAAGAAATGGACTGAGACCACCAAATCATAGACATGTTCTAAAACACGGAGATTAGAGAAGTGTTAATCATCCCCTGCAGTGTTTCGTGGTGACTAACTAGACAGAAAGAAACTCCAGTATTTGGGTTAAAACCAAAGCACCCCAGAAGATGCACACCAGGAGAGCTCTCATGCAGTCAGCTGGAAACACAGGCCACAGAGGAGGATGAGCAGTAAAAACACATAACCCATCCCCCCTAGCAAATAATCATCCTTCACCCAAAACATCATTTCCACACTGAAATCCTGACCTCCAGCTCCAGTGTGACTGATGGTGCTGGTCAAGGGGGCAGCTGATGAATTGAGCCATCACAATGTTCCCAGCCCAGAAGTAATTCCCAGAGTACCTTGATCTGCTGCAACAACTGTCACACCTCAGAAGCTCCACTGGACAAGGGGCACACACAAAGCAAGGGGCTGCTTGCAAGACCCCCTAAGACCTGAGACAGAAGAGTCTTGCTCCACTGACAGTGGAATAAGGTGTTTGGAGAAGCAAAGCTGCTGGAATAAACAAAGCTGTGGTGTGATGTGTGGCGTGTAAGGATAGCCCAGATGGTCAGGGGTTAGTGGTGGTGAGTGGGACAGGTCTTTGAGGGCTGTCACTGCTACACTCTGGAGCCAGATTCAACTGTTAGAAGTGTCCAACAGGACATAGAAAGCCTTACACAGAGGTCCTTTGTTCCTCTGAACAAGAGCTCCCACCTCAGCAGCTGGGAAGCAGCCACTACAACCACGAGCTGGACCCAAACCAGTTTAGGGTGGTTAGCAGGAAAGGGATCAGTGTGCACCCCTCACTACCTCTCTCAGTTTATCCTGACAGTGTAGGAATGCTCAGGTATTAAAATCTAACTCCTCTAAATTAAGCATTGCAGCCTTCTTCAGCTGTTGTAGACCATTGTTCCCAGCCCAAGAGGCAAATAAACCCTTTTCAAATAAATTTCAATTAGCCAGGCTTTCCTATTGTTAAAGATCAAGGAAAAGCCCTGGAGAACTCCATTAACATGCAAATGAGTAGGTACACAAACATAGTTCCTATGTGAGCCAGTATCAGCAGAAACAATTAATTCTAAATACAGATACATCCAACGAGATTAACACTGGATAACTTTGCAAGAGACTCTTGAAACCCACTGCTGCCAATGAGCGTTCCCAAGAGGCAGGAAAGCCTCCCCCTCTCTTTGCTGCAAAAAAAGCCAAATCCCTGTAGATAAATCTCACCAGATCTCCCAGTGTAGGTCCTACCGGAGGAGCAGGTCTGCAGCTGCACCCCGATGGGGGATTGCAGAAATGGGCTCCAGCCCCTGCAGCCTTGGCGTGGTGAAGTCCATACCAGTGCTGTGTCTCTGTGAGGAGTTTTTGCTGTTCTGTTGTCTTGCCCTAAAAAACACGAGCAAATTCTGCTGTGCACCAGCAGCTCCATTCCCCTGACTACTGAGCTGACGTGGTCTTTATGCCCTCTCCTGAAGATGTGTCTTGGGGACCAAGCTACCATCCAGCCCAAAGCCTTCCAGAGAGCACAACAGTTCAGTGTCAGGAGCTGCACTGCAGCTCCAAATGTTATTTGCTTTCTCATTTTGCTGTAATAAATCTGGTCTGACCCTTGTTTTTCTTTATTTGCTTTCAACAAGTTATTTAACCTGGAAATTTCTTGAGTTGCTACTACTTTCCTTCCTGACTGGAGTATTTTGATAGCTTCTAATTTAGTATTTGCAAAATGCCTACTAGAATTTTATTATAGTTATTCCCATAGTGAATGCAAAAATAATCCAAGTCCTCTGTTGCATTTTTTCAGAACAGAAGACAAGGCTCTCGCCCCTACACTTTGTAAAGCCAAACTACCACAAAGGACTTTTCATTACAAATAATTTCAGTCTTTTTAAACAATTTTCTGCTGCTCATGATTATTTGCCTCCAACTTTTCCACCATGCTGTGGGATCATTTGCCTTTTTTTTTTTTTTCACTAACTGAGTTCTAAAAAGTGCATAAATTTTAGTCATTCTACACTTTTCTAAAAGTATATTTTAAAATAATTTTTCCATAAGCTTCTCCTTCTGTAATTGAGTTACAGGTGTCATGCTTCTTCAGGCAGGAAGAGCATTATATTGGTGAATCTGAGCCACACAGCCTAAGTTTAAAACTTTGAATAGCAGAATCCAGAATAAATAACTTTTTAAAACACCAATACCATTATCAACTGAAACAAATTAAGGAAAGACCAGCATAAACTAAATCACCAAATCACTTAAAAGCCTCAGTCTCTATGTGTTGAGCTCTAAAACTCTGACAAGCTTCCATTCCTCTTTACCCTCTTCTTTTCAGGCACTTTGATCCCAACTGTGTCCCCCAGCCCAGTTCCAGAACACGGCACAGAGCTGTAATATTGAGATATATTGGCTCTCACAGAGCCCAGGGTGCTACAGAGCCAGAAGACAGAATGTTAGTGCTCGTTAGCAGGCCTGGTTAGGATAACTGCAGTCTGTCATTGCAGCAGATAACGTGGCTCCCACACCCACTGCAAACTCCACATGATGACAATCAGAGAGAACTGATCAAAATACGTTGTTCATTTGCCCATGAGCCACCCAGAAATGGTCTGTGCCACTGCTTAAACCAGGGACAATGCTGTTGGTGTACCACGGACACAGACTGACTGAGGAGTCCTCTGGCAGGAATGATGTCCCTGCCAGAGACCTGCAAAAAAGAGGCTCTGACGGCCTCGTGAGCCCTCAGACAGAAGAGTTTGACAAGGAAAAGCCTTCCAGCTTTCCAGAGATGGGAAAGTAAAAAGAAACTGCTGCTGTCAGAACACAACAACATAAACCAGCACCAGTCCTCCAAGCTTAATTCAATAACTTGATGTAGCTCTTTTGACTGGAAAGGAAAAGGGGTGGAGGGATAGGAGACATCCCTCCTGGGAAGTTGCATCCATTTTGTCAGCTGCAATGTGCTAATACTCCTGTGCCAGAAAAAGGTGAGGATTCAGGAGATGGTAGGAAACAGGAATTGTCAATTTATATTCAAAAGGATTGCTTTGTAAATATTATGTTTGTACTGCTTCAGGATGAATTCTACATTGAAATTATTCTTTTAAACACACAGAGAAATGTCCAACAAAACCTGACAAACTCAAAAGGCAGAACAACTTCTGAAGAAAGACAATAGAATTTGGTGCAAATATTTTAGCGCAGAAGGTGCTTGCAGCAGTAAGGCACCAATGGAAATTAATTGCAGACTTTTAAGAGACTGTGCAGCAAATCCAGCCCTCACACCTCCTGGGACTCCTGATTCAGCAGCAACTTCTCAGGCTGCTCAACTGTGAGAGAAATTGGTGGCCTCAGCCCATGCTAATATTCCTCTTGCAATATTTAAGAAATATTATTCTACAATTCAATATTGTGGTGCCCAAATATGTTATTACCTCAACAGGAGAGAGTTATAGGGTAATTTGAAAAGTAATGCTTTCCAAGAATGGAGTTCTATGTCTGTATGAACCAAACCACTACCAAACAGCCCCAAAATGTTTTGAACAGGTTTTTAACCGTAGCAGGGAGTAAGGAGAGACAGACAAGCCAAATGACATCAAGTCTTAATCTAGCTTAGATACATGTGGTTGATTTGCCACCATTAATGAACATGATATAATTTGATTAAATTTTCTGCTAATTTTCTTGATTCCTGGACTTAGACTCTGCAGTAAAAACAGCTTTGCATGCATAGAAGTGTGGGTGGTTCTAATGTGCTGCAGTTGTTAGCCATAGACTGAACTTAATATTTAACACAGTCCCAGCTGTAGGAACCTCTCAGAATATCCACCCAGCTGCTCTCTCCACCGCGCTGCAGCGCTCAGGTCCCCCAGTTGTCCAGCTTGCACGTAAACATGTGCTGTGCTCCAGTCTGGAACAACCTACAGCATTCTGTTCATCAAGAAATTTGAATGCAGATGACAGGCTCTCCCTTGAGACAGTACGAGAGAATGCCATGATAGATTTTTGAGGTCTGGGTTTTTCCTGGTTTTTCTTTCTTTGCTTGTTTGGAGTCTTTTTGTTTTGTTGAAATTTTGTGGGGTTTTTTTCCTTCTTCCGTTTTTCTCTTTCTTTTGCCTCAAATGATTCCCCAAGGACTTATCCTAGCTAATGGGCAATCCCAAATCATCCTACACAAACTATTTCAGGAGGTACTTTGCGGCTCTGTGATCCATCTCCACCCTGCCACCTATGGAACCTTCAGGCACATGATCACAGGATCACTTGGATGCCAAACCACATCCCAGCTGGCACATTAATTAGAGGCTTGTGTAAGCTGTTGTATCCCACTGAGGGGTAAATGCAACAGGAGAGCCACCCTAGGCTGGAGTTCTGCTCTCCAGTAACACCCATGTGTCAAAGAGGAGGAGTCTGTGCTTTAGGGAATGGCAATTCCCTTCTGGACAGAATAGCACACTTCAGACCTATTTCCAGATTTTAGGAAGCACATCAGTCTCAAGCCAGCCCCCTGCACAAAGATGTATTTCTTTCCCAGTGCTGAAGGTCTCAGAATAATGGTCCATTACAGAGATACATTGGGGGAATTATTCAGGACGTGCTCCAAGAAGGGAGTGGCCCTGGGAGCTGGAGCAGGCAAGTGGATGGGTTAGGAATGGGTGAGGGGGTGTGTGGACATCTGTTCTGCAGATTGAAATATAGAGAAGGAAAGGTCTTTTTTCAGATTTTTGGTACATAAAATGAAGATCAGACAGAAAAAAATCCTAACTAGGGATTTGAATACCTAAACGCTGAAAAGACATGTTCAGAATTCCACATTTCTACAGAATATTTTTATAGGCTCACTCAGAAGTCTCAGTTTTACTTTCTTTACCTTCTAATCTTCCTCTTAGTGTGTAAATGTATTATTTGGCTGGTAATTAATTTGCATTTACATTCTAAACACTGTTAGTGAAAGGATTTAAAATAGTTTTATACAGAATTAAACAATAAAAAACCCCGAAACAATCCAAATGCTCCACCCTCACGCAATATTGATAAAAACTATTCAGGGTTTCTCTTTTTTTATTGTGGTTGGGGTTTTTTAGTTTGGATTTTTTTGTAGGTGAGTTTGGGTTTTTGGGGTATGGGGGTTGTCTGGGTTTTTTGTTTCTTGGCTGCTATATTTTTTTGGGTTCTTTTTTTTAATGTCAGTAGGAAATTCAGTCTAAACCTAAATTTATATCAGATTCATAATTATGTATTCAAGTAGAATTTCAGATAGCTTTGGATCAGCAGAGATGGCAGTATTTTCTAGTCAGGTATTCTTTATACACACGGATATATAACGATTGATCATAATACAAAAGGAAATTATTTTAATGCTTTTGGGGTATTTTACAAGAAACAGACATCCTTGTCCTTTGCACAAATTATTTCCATGCAATGAACTATTCTTATCCATTATGATGGGGTCACCATGAAAGCAGCAGCACACAGATGCACTCCCTCCTCCCCAGAGGTGCAGTGCACGTCAAAATTATCATGCGCAGACACACACGGGCTTTTCAAGCTGCTCAACCCAAACTTGATGACATTTAGTCTCTAATGCACATGCAGAGTTCAATGCTAGCATTTCCCCTCCCTAAGTGCACAGGTAAAACCCTTGTATCCATTCCAGTCCCGGCTGATCCCACAGGCACGTGCCTCCACCTTCACAGAATCACAGAATCACTGAGGTTGGAAAAGACCTCTGAGATCATCCAGTCCAACTTGTGTCCCAACACCTCCCCGTCACCCAGCCCATGGCACTGAGTGCCACATCCAGTCTGTCCTTAAACACCTCCAGGGACAATGACACCTCCCTGGGCAGCCCATTCCAATGCCAAATCACTCATTCTGTGAAGAATTTCTTCCTCATGTCCAACCTGAACCTCCCCTGGCACAGCTTAGGGCTTTCTCTTGTCCTGTCACTGTTTGCCTGGGGGCAAAGCCCGACCCCCCATGGGGCTGCACCCTCCTTTCAGGGGGTTTTAGAGATCGATGCCTCCTTTTCTCCAGAATAAACAACCCTAGCTCCCTCAGCCCCGCCTCACAGGTCTTGTGTTCCAGACCCTTCACCAGCCCTATTGCCCTTCTCTGGACACACTGCAGCAGCTCAAGATCCTTCCTAAATTGGGGGGCCCAGAACTGGACATAGCACTCGAGGTGCAGCCTCACCAGTGCTGAGTACAGAGGAAGAATCCCTGCCCTGGTCCTGCTGGCCACACCATTCCTGATCCAGGCCAGGTGCCATTGGCCTTCTTGGCCACCTGGGCACACGGCTGGCTCGTGTCCAGCCTGCCATCAATCAGCAGCCCTGGTCCATTTCTGCCTGGCCACTGTCCAGACACTCTGTCCCCAGCCTGTAACTCTGCAGGGAATCATTGTGGCCAAAAACCAGCACCTAGCACTAGGTCCTGTTAAACCTCATATTTTTGGATTTGGCTCGTCTGTCCAGCCCATCCATACATGGGGAAGCCCAAGGAGGTGCCTGCCATGCTCAAAACAACACACTGATAACTAAACCAGCTGGATTGTTACTCACAGAAGCACAAACTCTCAGACACAGGTGTTGGGGTTACACCTCAAGCTCAGTCACCTGTGCAAGAATCCATTGCCAGTCACCTGAGAGCAAATCCATCCTCAGCACGTCAGTCATCAAGGCAGAAGTGCAGAGAGCTCTAGAGAAGGTGGTGAGGCAGCCTGGCTGAGCCTGGCTAACACACTCCAGCAGCCTGCCTGAGCACTATTTGCAGAAATTTGCACAGCAGCGCTCACATTTTCTACATTTCTCTCATCTTTATGTCACTGAAGCCCAGGCATGAGGTTCAATTAGTATCCAGAAAGCTGACATTTTTTCCACCCAAAATAATCCTCCCTTGCTTTTCAAAGGAGGTGACAAATGCACGGCTGCAGTTTTGCTGTGGACAGTCCTTTGGTGGCACTTGGCTGACATCTGTTGACACAGTCCCACAGACAGTCACAACACAACTGCTGCACTGATGGTTTTTTCCTCCATTCCCTTGCAATTTTTAATTATTGCTTGAAAGCATTTTGGAGATAAAGACACGTTGGAGAAATGCTGTGAGTAATCAGCTCTGCTCAATGGCACTTGCTTTAGGACATCTGTCCTAGGTTAACCAGTGAGGTAAGCAGCAAATTAAATAGTTATCCAATTTTACCAGATGCAAGAACAAAGACTAAAGAAGGATACAACACCTGGCATGCCACTGAAGAAATAACAGTTTCCTGTTGACACCTTGGTTTTAGCTGAAGGAACCCCACATTAACACAAAGGAGGGGTACTTGCCGCTTTCCCTAAAAGATGATGTGAAGAATTTGGGTTTCATACCAGGATGGAGAGAATTTTCCTCCTCCTTATGAGCTTCCAATTTCCTTAACTCCTGCAGTTCATTCTTAGTGACCAGAACTTGGTGCTCCAGACTCAGAGCAGTTTGTGAGTGAATCTATGGGAAGCTGTTTTAATTTATGGTGAGTTCTATTTACCACTAGTTCTCAGTTACTTCCAAAACAAAGCCCAGATCCACCTCAGACACAGGGTTACATACTGCACTGCTACATAAAAAGGTTGTCACTGGAAAAAAAGATGGATTTTGAATGACTTGCACTATCATCTCACATTGATTTGACCCATGACAGTACTCTTAATATTCTCCAGGATTTGAAGTTGTTAAATACTAAATACTAAAGAATTCAAAGAGCAAGCTATAGTCAAATGCTAGTAAGACACAGATTTAAGCTTTTGCAGCCTTCTGCTTAGAGGACTTAAGAGTCACACTACAAAAGAAATAGAGCAAAACCCTATAGACTCTGATTAGGAAATACAGGAACAGCCTTTACTGCACCATTGTGGTACTTGGGTCAGCCACATCTTCCCTCTGCCAGGTACTTCTCTGGAAATGCTGTCTCTGGACTGCTGGGATTTGGCTGTGGAAAAGCCGTTTGGGGGCTCTAAAGAACACCCTGACAGCACTGGAGAACCCACCATCCAGCCTCTTTGCTTATGCCCAGAAATTCCCCAGCTACAAAAACATTTCTAAGGTGTTTGAGAAACGGAATCTTCCCCTGTGAGTCGGTCACCCTCATGGAAAGCTTCGTCTGTTCACTTATTTGGATTCATATTACAGAAAATACTGCTGCAAGCAATTCCAGCATCCCCGCAGAGCCTGCTTTGTACTGACTCTACATAGCAGGAAAACACACTCATCATTCCTGTTTATTAGCCAGAGCCCTCCAACAGGCTGGAACACTTTTTTGAGCCAAATTGTTGTTTGTTTAATTTGCCAGCTTTTCTGACTTCAACAAATCCATGTTAAGGTAGATCTCAATGGTCTAGTTCAGCCTTCAAAAGCCCTGAAAGCAGGAATGGGTCACACATACTTACCCATCACAGCAAGAGAATTATTAGATTGCCAAAAAGTGGAGTCACGATACAATAGAAGTAAAGAGAAATAAGTTCCATTGTGGAGAAAGAACAGACAGGAAGAATGCACTTTCCAGCACATGCAATTTTGATATCAGAAATATCACAATATACACACTTTTCCCAGGGTCACAGCAAAATGCTGGCTTTTCAGAGAGAAATGGAGAGGCTAAGAACCTCTGAAAGGCAGCAACATTTCCAACTGGAGTACCCAGCTGCAAGCAGTTACTCCATACAAACTATAGAAGAGAGGAGAGATAGAAGTAACCCTGCATTCATTCAACCTTCCTCATTTCTAATGCAACAGGAGCTCGGGCACTCAGGAACATAAAATGAGCAAAAATTTCCAGGTCACAACAGTTAAACTGCTGCAAAAAAAAAAAAAAAAAAAAAACAAAAAAAAAACAAAACAAAAAAAAACCA